>SRPW01000215.1:0-30853 GCA_018360225.1 Claviceps pusilla | reverse complement strand
AAGAAAAAAAAAAAAAAAAAACGATCCTCAGCGCCTGGTAGAAGGAGAAGGTGACAACGAGCAGGACCAGCACGACGACGGCCTCGACGGCCCCTCGGAGACGAGCCGACTTTGTTTGGCTCTGCTTCGAATCCATCAGCCAAGAAAAGCGCAGTCATGGCTGGCTTTCTCACCAGGATCAAGAGCGCCAGCTCGGTATGCCAATCCGTCTGCAAGCGAGTCTCTGCGTCGCAATTTGAGCCCCAGCGTCCGAGCCATTGCCATCCCATCCTCCTTGCTTCTTAATCCCTCGGCAATGACTGTCTTGGCTGTCGGCCAAACCTCCTTTTTAAGATCCTCTGCTGACCGATTGCCGCCTTTGCATAGGCACTGCCGAATCAAACATCCAAAGATGCGCAAGCGAAGAGGAAGGACGAGGCTATCTTCGAAATTACTCCCCTCGAAAAGATGCTGCAGAATGCAGGCCCATTGCGTGAGGACGGCAGTGACAGGTTCTTTGGGTTCGAGAATGTAAGCGATGACTCAATTGCGTGCCTCGTCGTCACCGTCGCCAGGCTCAGGGCCCTTTTCTTGTCAACCAAATGCCTTCATCGGAATTCCCCCACCATCAAGGTCGCGCAGAAAAAAGTCCCAGAAGACAAAAAAAAAAAAAGTTTGCTGACAATGTTATTTCTTTCTTGTAGTTTGGAAATACCTGGTATGACTTGCCGTGCTACATAAACCCCACCCCCCCCCCCTCCCCGTCGCACGCTCTCTGCTTCCGAACTGACGCGGCCGTCCATCACAGCTACTGCAACTCCATCGTGCAAGCCCTCTTCTACTCCGACCTGTTCCGCCAAAGCGTCATCAATTATCCCTTCTCTTCACCATCGGATACCCCGAATGGCAACAAACCTCGTCGTCCAAAGGTCAATGTCACGCTTCGACCGCCCATGGCTCCAAGTGCGCCAACGCCGTTACAGAAACAAAGAAGTGCGAGCACGTCACAGGCCGGCAAACAGCGGCAGGCCATAGGCTTGGCCCAGACATCAGCTGTTCAAGGAGTCAAGCCTGAGGACAAGCCCGATACGCCCGAGTACAAAAAGAAGCAAGCCATGTTAAAAGGTCCCATATTGGAGCTTGCGCAGGAAAATACCGTCGCCTACGGCATGGAAGAGTGTACTTTTACCGGTCTCAAAGACATATTTCTCGCGCTGCAGGAGAGTTCCTCACGGACCGGGGTTCTGAGCCCACAACGATTTCTCGAAATCTTCAAACGCGACAATGAGATGTTTCGCAATTCGATGCATCAAGATGCACATGAGTTCTATGGACTTGTCCTCAACGACGTCATTGCGAACGTGGAGAAGAATGCGCGCCGATGTCAGGAGCTCGAGAGCTTGAAGGGACAAGATGATCTTGCGCAGTCGGTGAGAAATATCGTTGGATCTGCCGTCTCCAATCATACCAGCGTCGGCTACCAATCACCGGGGATTGGCTGGGTCCACGATATTTTTGAAGGCGTGCTGACATCGGAGACGAGATGTCTTACTTGCGAGACTGCGTCGCAACGCGACGAAACCTTTCTCGACCTCTCCATCGATCTCGAGCAGCATGCCTCCGTCACATCCTGCTTGCGCAAATTCTCCGCCGAGGAGATGCTCTGTGAGCGGAACAAGTTTCACTGCGACCACTGTGGTGGCCTGCAGGAGGCCGAGAAGCGCATGAAGGTCAAGCGATTGCCCAAGATTTTGACCTTGCATCTGAAGCGATTCAAGTACACCGAGGACTATAGTCGACTGCAGAAGCTGTTCCACCGCGTCGTCTACCCGTATCATCTCCGCATGTTCGATACCACAGACGACGCCGCAGATCCCGATCGCTTGTACGAATTATACGCCGTGGTCGTGCATATCGGCGGCAACGCATACCACGGCCACTACGTATCCATTATCAAGACCCAGGACAGGGGTTGGCTGTTGTTCGATGATGAAATGGTTGAGCCAGTGGACAAGCATTTCGTACGCAATTTTTTCGGGGACAAACCCGGCATGGCCACTGCATACGTTCTTTTCTACCAGGAGACCACTTTCGAGAAGGTGAGAAAGGAGCAAGAGAAGGAAGGCATGGAAGAGGTCAAGTTGGCAACACAGGCGGCCAATGTTGCCCATGAAGACAGCGACAAGCTGGATTCATCGGCGCCGTTGAAGCGACAAGCGACACATCCCGCTCGTCCCATACCCGAAACCGATTCCATGTCCAGTCTAGCCCATGTCCAAACCGCGCCCCCCGGTACGTTTACGCAAGTATCGACTCAGCAGGACGAGATTGCGGCGGGTTTACCGACAGAAGCGCCATCCACACCCACACCCGCAGCCACCACCACCACCACCACCACCACCACTTCCACAACCCCATCCACTCCGTCCACGCGACCGACCTCTGGTCTGGCGAGGGCGTCGACAACGAAACAAGACGGGCTCAGCAAAGAAGACAGGAAGCGGGAAAAGAAGGAGCGATTCGCTGCAGAGAAAGCCGCAAAGCAAGCGGAAAAGGAGAAGGGCAAGCAAGCCAAGGCGGCCGCCAAGGAGGAAGAGAAAGCCAAGGAGAGACAGATCAGGGACGCGGAAAAAAGACAAAGAGAGGAGCTTCTCCAGCGAATACAAGCAAGGCGCAACGAACAAGAAGAGCTCCAAAAAGTGCTTGATGCCAGCAAAAAGAGCGCAGCTCAGGAGGACGAGGCGAGAAAAAGGGATGACGGCACGCCGAGTACACCGACCCCGCCGGTCACGCCGCCCACCGCGTCGGGGACACTGGCATTCCTCGAACGGTCCAAGCGTGGCGGCAGGCTGATATCGCGCCGCAGCTTCAGCTTCTTCCACAAAGACAAGAACAGCAACGGCAACGTCCTGATGGAAGGGACCGAGAATGGCGACACTCCCGACAAGGCCGGCGAGAAGACCAAGGGGCGACTGGGGATTGGATTGGGGCGAAAGAAGAGCAGCAATCTACTATCGTAGAAGAGAAAGAAGACGGAAAGAAGAAGAGGAAGAGGCATAGTAATGGGATATTCTGGGGCATTTATACAGGCGTTGTCTTTTACCACAACAGTGACCGCTATTTGAAGCGCGTTTTCCTTTTTTCTTCTTCTTCTTTTTTTTTTATCATTTGGTCAGTTCTTTTCAAATGGGATTTTAGCCTGCTAGGTCTTTTGAAAATGGGTTTTTTTTTCTTCTCATAAATAGTAGTAAGAGGACTTGACTGGGTACGTCAACAGAAGTAGAAAAGTCAAGAAATGTTAAGAGGGGGGAGAGCGGCTTTATTGTCCATGTAAACTCGCAAGAAGGCCAGGTAATTCTTATTCTTTATTCTTTTATTTTATTTTATTTTATTTTTTTATTCTTTATTCCTTTTTTTGTTATTCTTTTTTTTTAGATATCTTTTAGTTTGGTTTGTTTTGGCACCAGAGAAGCAAATGAGACAAAAGGAACGGCAGTAGCAAGTCTCTAGACAAACAACGAAAGAAACAAAAAGAAGGAAAGAAAGAGCAAAGATTTTTATTTCTTTATTTTTCAGTAAAGGGTCTCGGTTAGAGGATTAGAGGATGCTGTAGAACTTTTGGAGAGCGGATTGCTGGACTGGCCGTGTGGTGGACAGGAAAGCCGTGTCTTCCGTTGTTTTTTTTTGTTTTTTTCGCGGTTACGCGTAGACAAGATGGCGCAGCGCATACTTGGCAAGCAAACATGGGATATGAGTGAACTTTGTAAATAGAATGCCATGATCTCGTGAGGTCGGGATGTTCGACATGTCTTGGGCGCATCATTTGTTTGGCATGTTGGGACATTTCCGGGTGTGATGCTTCGCCCAGAGAGGTACACACACGGACAGTCACAACATTGTATGTACCTACACAGCACATCCCCCGTGTATTATAACACACCCACAGTCATCAAGGCCTGGCGTACAGCACGCAGAGGACGCGCGGCAGGATATCGTCAATGCAGACCGTTTCGGTACCATCTGACCCCAGTGTCCATTTATTTAAAGGAAGAAAAAGAGGAAAACAAGACCGTCCGGTACCACAGGCCGAAGCCACGCAAAAAAAAAAAAAAACGCCTGCTCTGTTCCTTGAAAACGCCTCCCCGGTCCTCTCGCCTCGCATAAATGCTCCCTCGACGCTGGTACTTCTGAAAAAAAAAAAAAAAATAAACAAAAAGCGTAATAATGAAATCGAAGAGTTGGGAAATGTTTCGTCGTATATCCACCCTGCCGTGGTATGTCGTACGTATCATCCCAGTATCAACTCGTATAGAATGACGACCGAATTGACGAATATCAAGGGCACTGTGCAGCGCGTTAGTTTTGGTATTCCCTTCCTGTTTTCTTCTTCTTCTTCTTTTCAGGACACGGTATGGCGTATAGATTGAACAAAAGCAAGGAAGTCCCCAAGTAACCACCCCCTCTTCCGCCCTTTTAGCGTGTCAAGGAGAAACCTACTTCGCATAATGGTCCGGATGCTGGCGATGAGGTGGATTGTTTTGGCCTTGATGCCGGCTTCGGCGGAGGATCCGAAGGCGGGGTCGTAAGATGCTGGGGAGAGGTTGACTGATGAGAGGGTGTTAGTAGGAGTTTCTTTCTTCTTCTTTTCTTTTGTCCTTCTCCCCCTCTTAGGTCTTCAAGCGCTTTTATCTTGGACAAGTGAGCGTTCGGGATAGGGAGGGGAATGGGGTGTCGGGTTAACACGGAGGCGTACTGCGAGCGAGGAATCGATCTTCGCTGAGGATTGCGACGGCGTTGATGAGCAGGACTGCTATGTAGAGAAAGGAACCGAAGAACAACATGTTGGGGGACTGGACGGGCTGGGTTGACGATAGTTGAGCGATATGGCGGAGCTGGGGGAGCTGGGGGAGCTTGCTGTGTACATGTGTCAGAAGTTATCGAGATGGGCTTGTCGTCTTAGCGGGGGATATGGTTGCGCCGTTCCGAGTACGTGGTCCGTGGAAGGGGGGTGTGGAGGGGGTGGATTGTGGATTGGCGGATGATGGGCCGACCCCCTGGCTCTTGGTCTTATATTCACACAACATTGACTGCTCCAGGTCAGGAAAGGGAAGGAGTCTGGTTCGTGAGACTTTGGTACTGCCTTCGAGGGGGGGATATGCACAGAAAGGCCACATGAGTGGTGCCCTAAGGAGATTCCGCTTCGTGAGACCATTACTCTGGTCCCGCCTCTCTACTAGAGCGCCAGCAAGGCGGACACAACACCATGGCACTCATCGGTCTGTACATTTTGAAACACCAAGCCCAGAACATGCCATGCCCGGCATATTGCTTTCTCCTTTGACTTTCTCTCCTCCCAGCATCAATAAACAGAAGAGGAAAATAAAGACAAATCAGCTGACCATAGAAACAGACACGCTCCTTACATCGACGCTCTACCTCCTCCCACTCCTGCACATCTTCCTCTCACCCTACACCAAGGTCGAGGAATCCTTCAATCTCCAGGCCACGCACGATATCCTTACCTATGGAACGCCTACCTCGGACATTCACTCGCGGTTCCTCCAAACTTATGACCACTTCAGCTTTCCCGGCGCCGTGCCTCGCACGTTTGTCGGTGCCGTCCTCCTAGCTGGTGTTTCGCAGCCCGTCATCGCGCTGCTGGGCTTTGCGCACGCCCAGCTCATTGTTCGGACTGTGCTGGCCCTCTTCAACGCGACATGTCTGGTCGTCTTCAAGAAAGCTGTGCGGGGGACGTTTGGCAGTGCGGCGGCCCGGTGGTGGACGGTCTTGCTGGTGAGCCAGTTCCACGTGGTGTATTATATCGGCAGGACATTGCCTAATATGTTTGCATTTGGGCTGAGTACGACTCTCTCTCTCTCTCTCTATCTGAGCATCTTGAAAGCAAAAAAGCAAACTAACCTTGTATCAACTGCACTAGCAACCCTCTCCTTGGCCTTCCTGCTTCCCTCCCAGCAAGGCCTCCAATCACCATCATCATCATCCTCCTCAGAAAAGCCAACCATGATCCGGCAAAAGCAAGCCCTCGGTATTCTCACATTTGCAGGCGTCGTCTTCCGCTCTGAGCTCGCCATCCTCCTCGCCACCACGTCTCTATACTTGCTTCTGACGCGGCAGCTCTCCCTACGGGATCTCGTCACCGTCGGCCTTGCCTCGCTTGCCGGCTCGCTTGCCATCTCGGTCCCCATAGACTCGTACTTTTGGCAAAAGCCCGTCTGGCCCGAGCTATGGGGCTTCTACTTTAACGCCGTCCGCGGCCAGTCTTCCAGCTGGGGCACATCCCCGTGGCACTACTACTTCACGTCGGCCCTGCCGCGCCTGCTCCTCAATCCGCTTGCCTTGCCGCTCGTGGCCACGTCGCTGCTGCATCCTTCTCTGGCCCCGCGGACGAGGGCCTTGTTGGGCCCTAGCCTGGCCTACATCGCCATCTACTCCCTGCAGCCTCACAAGGAAACCCGCTTCATCTTCTACACCGTTCCGTCGCTGACGCTAGCCGCTGCCCTTGCTGCGACCTTCATCTCCAACCGCGTGGCCAAGTCCCCTCTGTACAAGTTCCTCTCCGCGGCGCTGCTTCTCTCCGCGCTCGCAACCCTATCTGGCAGCACGATGATGCTCCTCCTCTCGTCGCTGAATTACCCTGGTGGCGATGCGCTCGCCCAGCTCTACGCCCACGTCGGCAACTACACCGCCGGGCCCGTCACCGCTCACGCCGACATTCCAACCTGCATGACCGGTCTGACCCTCTTCAACCAGAACAAGCAAGGTCTCCCCCTGGCGCTCATGAACTTTTCCCCCTCCAACGTCGAGGACACGACCGCCCTCAGCGCCCCGGTCTTCCTGTTTGACAAGACAGAACATAGCGAGCAGCTGGGCTGGCCCTCCTTCTGGCAGAACTTCGACTACGCCCTCCTGGAGGATCCAGCCCTGGCAATCGGCGAGTGGGAGGTCGTCGGGGCGGTACACGGGTACAGCGGCATCGAGGTTTTACGCCCAGAACAACAGCCCGAGTCGAGTCGAGGCAAGCAGCACACGGTTCTCGGGCCGGGCACCTGGGTTGTCATGTTGAGGGAACGGGTGAGAAGAGTTACGGGGGGGTGGTGGGTTGGGCCGAGAATGTCGCCCCGGGTGCATATTATGAAGCGGAGGAGCCTTGTGTGAAACAAATGCCGTTGCTAGTTCAATAAATCGTCTTTTTAATATTCCGTCATCTCTCTTCTCCCTTTTCTAAAAGTTACGACCCGACACCATGTCAAGGGGTCGTAATATCCGCTTGACTTTCTCCTCCCTTTTCCAAACCGTTACGACCCGGAATTATGTCAAAAGAAAGAAACAAAGAAAAGATACAGATACTTAAGATACAGGTGATTTCTTTATTTTATTATTCACCCTGACGAATTCACTACCTTCAAGTCCCGCGGTCCGTACATTTGTGGTAGCTATGTAATATTCCAGATTCAAAGTGTTCAAAATGAGCCAGCACTCCAACAGGTCTCGTCTCTATGATGACCACGTTCCCTAGGAGTACTACAAGCGCGCGCGCACTACAAAATAAATATGAACCAAGAGAAAAAAGAACCCCCGGAGAAAGACGATAAAAAAATTACAAAGGGGACGACTACAATAGGCCCGAAATGCCCGTTGTCATGGTATGGTTGCCAGGCCCACTCCATCTTGTTCATTTTCGCCCATCCCGCTTCCAAAGAGCACCAGCCTAGCCCACCAAGAAAAAGAAAGAAATAACTATAATGATAATAATAATTGACTTGTATGCCCAGAATATGCAAACCAAGTCCCCATATGTATTTCAAAATACCTGGTCCCAAGAAACGCAAGCTCCTATTTCTATTTCGCATTGACCCACCCTTCCCCCCTTCCCCTCTTTCTTCTGGCAAAAAAAAAAAAAAAGGTCGATTCATGAAGTATCCCCAGCGCCATGCATAATTCATGTCTGCGTCGAGGTTTGTTCTCGTTGCCGTGAGGTAATGTAGACTATAGAAGAAGAAGAAGAAGAAGAAGAACACAGTGGAATTTCGATTAGAGAGCAAACACTCCTCCTCTCTGATTTGCTTCAATAGAAGAAATTAAGAACTGTCGCTGTCAATCGGCGGAAGCTCGCCATACTTTTCTTTGTATTTTGCGAGTTCTTGTTGTTGATTGACGAAGAAATCCAACACCAACGACATGGGTCCACACAAATCGTTGAGCTCGTGAAGTGTTCCGCGTCCATGGACGAGATGACGCATTGATAACGTTGTGATACAAGCCTAGCTACATGTCAGCAAGTTTGCTTCCCAAGGAAAAATTGCAAAAAAATAGCTCTTTAGCACTTACCTCAATTCTGGCAATCTGATGCTCCATGAATTTGATCAAGAACCGCTCCGTGACTTCCCCTCCCCTGGTTTTTATGCCTTCCAAGAGCTCTGTTTCGGGAAGCTGCAAACCTGCGCAGCTCGTACTTTCAAGCGAGCTACAAATCATTTCGAGGCGCAGGCTGACTCTCCAGAGTGCCCAGATGCTTTCGGGGTCAAGAGAAAGTTCACCCCCGGGAGCCAAGATTGTTGGCTTATCAGGACCATCATCTCGGCGCTCGTGCTGCTGGTGCTGGTCGATTCGCCCAGCCAATACGTGTGGGTACAGTGAGTAGACAACTTCGGGGTTTTCGAGCCCTTTCAGCTTCTTTTCTCCCATTTCCTTCACCTCAAACCCTTGGGAGGTAAGCGATCTCAGGTCTTTCCGAATCGTAGCCGCAAACGAGTCATCCTCAAAGGCGTCTTCGGTTCCAACCAAACTGATTCGCTCCGTGTCTTGGTAGTTTTCGAGACACCTCTGAATCTCGGAAATGAAGTCGGATGAGACGGTTATTTGACCACCATCAGCCACAGACGAGATTCGCGAGGCTTTGTTCACCATGGGGCCAAAGTAGTCCATGCGCCGAGTGACAGGATCCGTCTCGGAAACACAGTTTCCAAAGTGAATGCCCATTCTCACCGACAGTCCTTTGAAGACCAAGGTGCCATCCTTGTCGTAAATGGGTTGACACGAAATCGAGTTGAGGACTTCAGAAGGCCAACTCACTTCGAGCAACTCCATTTGGACGGCGAAGCACCAGAGCAGGGCCGACGTGGCAGTGGGAAACGACACCATGAACGCGTCACCTTCCGTCTTGACCTCGTATCCACCAATCCGTCGAAGCTGCCGCCGCATGACCTCGTTGTGGAGCTTGATGGCGGATCTCATGGCGTTGGGATACATTTCCCACAGGGTCGTGGAATTCTTGATGTCGGTAAACGCGATAGAAACATTGCCAGTCGGCGCAGGGATTTCAGCCTCTAATCGATTGAGCGAGGAATCTAGCACATCACCCTTTGCCTTTCGTCCTCTTCTTGTAGACAAGACTTGCATGTCGTCGGGTATGCCAGAGGGATACAAAGACATGCTGGTACCACGATGCATTCGGGATCGCTCCACCCGTCGTTTGAGGTCTGCGACGCTAATCATCATGACCATGATCTTGCCTGACGCGCCATATGCCATGGCCAGGTCGCGAAGCTTCTGTGCGGCTCTCATGAGATCCTGACGCTCTGATCGGGCAATGTCGGTTATGAGCCCCGGGGACAGGTACTCCCAAAGCTCGCTCGTGGCCATCAGAATGATTTCGTCCTGCTCTTTGATGGTCATGTTGCATACATGCGGCGCGGCGATGACGGCTGGCATGAGGTCGACGTAGCCAAATGCGCGGGAAACTTGTAACAAATCATTCAGCCTGCCGTTACGAGATACCCAACCTCCAGCTTCTCTGATCCTCGATCGCTCGGAAGGCTCGGCTGGGTCATGCTTCTTGGTCAAGATTTCATGTTTGCTATCGGTTTTTATGACCATGGCCTGCACGTCGCCGACGTTGGCGATGTAAAGCTCCGTGCCCTTGAGATAAGCGACCGTGGCAACGCCACCAGAGTTCAAGTCTTCCTTACTAAGAATGACCGGCTGCGCCGAGCCCTTATGAGACGCCTTGGGTCTCTCCTCGGTATGTTGCACGGCAATGGTGACGAGATCCTTGTTCAGGGCCAGAAACGCTCGTCGAAGAGCGTCAGCTGGAGTATCGTTTGGTCGATTCTTCAGTGCCTTGAGCTCCGATAAAAAGATGTGGCCAAAGTTCTCATGGAGGTATTTGGCAATCTTGGACCCGCCACTTGACAGAGCCTGTCCGTCGAACAAGCCGAGAAGCATCTCCGTATCGGACGCGTTATATCTCGGCACGACGAGATCAACCGTGGACAGATGCTCGTTCTTTCCAAGTGTATCAGCCATGCCATAAGGAAGGTGGTTTGCCATAGAGCCTGAGGTTCGCACCCTTCGATCCTCGCTTTGGTCGGGAATGCTTGGCTCGGTCAGGGTGACATCCATGAGACCCAATATTCTCAAATTCAGCAGCCTGCTAAAATTCGATAACTGCTCTTGACTAAGAGCTTCGGGGCCTTCTGTTCCAGTCCCTGCCGCCTGTTTGATATCCAATCGCTTGTTGCCGGATAGGTTGAGATATCGCAGATTGGGATTGAGGTTCCAGTTCCAATCGTATGGAACATTCGAAATGTTATATTTAAGATAGTTGTTTCCGCAATCCAATACCGCGAGCTTCTTGGCTCTCGAAATGTCTGCCGGTAGGTTGGTGAACTTGTTGCCATTGATATGTAGCGTCTGTAAGAGGCTGGTCTCTTCCAGGTCATCTGCTGGCAACGACGTGAGACCGTTACCTGACAGGTACAGCTCCACCAGCTGAGGCCAGTTCTTGATCGATCTCTGAGGCATGTCGCTGATTTCATCGTTGTATGAGAGGTTCAGCACGCGAAGCTCCGACAGAAGAGTGATTTGGTCAAAGACATCGTCATCCAGTCGATTGTCGGCAAGAGACAGGTTCCGCAACGATCCCGCAAAGGTGTTTGTGAGCCTCGATGCGAGGGTCGAGTCCTTTCTGGTCGCTGGAGGGGGCGTCGTGGCGTTGGTAGTGGCCTGCGAGGCAGCTCGAGAAACAACAGACGTCTTACGCCCACCCTTTCCATACACAGACACAACCGAGCCTTTCCTGTCCGCGCCGTTGATCACCGGCGATGGGCCCACACTGAGCAGAGTCGTCGAAGCTTGGCTGGGTCTCCGGTCTTCGTCCAGTGTCTCCGAGCTTGTGTTGGATGGCAGTGCATTGGGAAGCAACGGTTTGCCGTTCGGTACAGGAGGTGGACCCGACGGCTCCTCTCCAGGGACTCGAGGCGGTCTTGAAGCAGGTTTCGGAAACGTGTCAAGCACGTTGGAGGAGGCATTGAAGGTCTCGAGCTTATTCGCCCACCAAATCTCCATGGGCAGTTTTGAAATGTTATTGCCTCGGACGTCCAAGACTCGGAGTTCGGTGAGGCAGCCGATTTGGGAGGGGAGTTCGCCGACGGAGTTGTGGGCAATGCTAAAGTGCTCCAAGCGACTCAACGTTCCAATCTGCTGCGGCAAGGATACAAAGTAATTTCTGTCCAGAACCAACGTTTCTAGATTGACCATGTTGGAGAATGCCGAGTCGATACTTGCGAGCTGGGCGTGCGACAGGTTCAGGGTTTTCAGCGTCGGGACTAATTCGATGATTTCAAACTTGTTCAATGGATTTGAGTTCAGTTTCAGTTGCCTGATGACTTCGAATTTCCCCACAAAGGACGAGATGTGGTTGTGCGCCGCATTCAGAATCTCGAGCTTAGGAAGCTCCGATATAATGTCGATGCTCGTAATGGAGTTGTATTTGATGTCCAACTCACGTAGACTTAATAGTTGGCGGAAACCCTCGGATACCTCGTCAACCAGCCTGTTATTTGTGATGAGCAGCTTTTCGAGGTTTTTCAGATTCCCAATCTCGTCAGGAAGGCTTGCAATGGCATTAAAACTCAGGTCCAAGTCCACCAAGCTGTGTAACTGGCACAGGAATGGGGGAAACTTGTCGAGAAAGTTTGACGAAATGTTCAAGCTACGGAGTGCTTGATACGCCCCGAAATAGGATGGTAAGTGAGTTAGTCGATTGTTCGCCAGGTTCATCTTGAGAAGTCCGACAAGCGTATTCAACTCAGCATGCTCCAACTGGTCGAGCCGGTTGTTGGACACATCCAGAAACGTGAGCCGACCAGCACGACCCAGGCTCAGGGGCAGTCTCCTCGCCTCGTTGTTGTTGAACTTGATGTCTCGAAGCTGTTTGCAGGACTGTATGAAGTCGCGAGGTACATCAAGAGACAGGTTTCTCGATAGGTTCAGAGAAATGATGTCAGCGGCTTTGGAGTAGAGAGAGATAGGAATTGTCACCAAGTTGCGGCCGGAAAGGTCAACATAGTTGAGCTTTTGCGAACGGGATATGCCCAAATCCATAGTCTTAGCATGAAAATCGCTTTCCCTGGCAGATAAGAACATGAATCGGCAGAGATAACCGTTGTCTTCTCTTCCCAATTCCTCAATCTTGTCCCTGTCCTCGTAGCCAACTTGCTGTAGAAGCCGCTTCTGCAGCAGAAGTGGCCGTTCTGATGGTCCAAGGACTCGGATAAGGTCGTGCTTCTTCATAATAATGTGATAATTTTCCAGGCCGTCAACCACGTACGTTTTCTTAATCACTTGTGATATGACGTCGGCAACGATGGAATCTAGAGGCATTTGGTGTGTTGAAAAGGTGCCGTCCGATCGAAATATTCGAATAAAGTATAGAGCCATCTTCTCGTCAGGTCGTGGGGGGCTTCCAATCTCATCAACGTCTGGCACGTCTTCGGAGTTGTCTTCGGTATTTCTCCGCACAGCCCAGCTGTCGGGTGCGTCCCAGCGACCTTTTGGGCCCTCGAAAGTGGATTCTCTCCGATCTACATCCACGTTGTTAATGGTAAAGGTTGATTCAACGGGTGTGAGGGGCGGAGGTTTCGTCAGAATGCCCTCCATATCGTTCAGATTGGTATCGAGGTGGTAAACATGCCCCGGGTCCTTGTGCTCGGTCGGTCCAATTGGTTCGTCATTGTCGTCAAAAGTCCTGTGACCGCGGTTCTTCTTGGAAAAGGGAAATTTATTGTTGAATGTGGCAGCACGCTGCGTTTGACTTCTCAAATCGGAACTTTCGGCCGGTTCGAGTGTACCTGGATATTGACTCGGAAACAGATCTGGCCGAGCCATGTCTGCTTTAGATGACTTTGTGTGTAGCGAGCGCGTCGACTGCGGGAGGTCTCGCAGCCTTGCGGATCCGTCGTCCTTGTCCCTGTGTCGTCGCAGTCGCCCAAGGAGACCGCGCTTTCCATGGTAAATGGGAGACGTTGCTCCATCGCCATAGTAGCCAGATCGAGAACCAGGAGGGCCGCTGCTTGCACTGGGTGTCGGACTTTGCGCTCGAGATCGTTGGTAGGGCATGCCCGCAGACGGGCCACGGTCCCTCGATTGTTGACGAGCACCAAGAGAATCTTCTCTGCTAGCGGTTGGTCTCAAGGACCGAGGATCATCGTTGCTTCTGTTGTGCCGATGATGGTGGTGATGATGATGGTGATGGTGATGGTGGCCGGGCAAGTGGTGGTGAGGACCTGGACCGGATCGGGCAGACGACGAGGACTTGGGGGGGTATTGGCCTGAGCCTTCTGTGACGTATCGTTGTCGATCAGGTCCAGTCAAACTGTTTCGGACAGGAGCTTCCCCGTATCGTGCGATGTCCTGCAATGAAAGGACCCAGTTAGTTGCTAGGCGAGAGCAAGACGTACAACCACCGAGGGTGGGAAAAGAGGCCAACAGGCTAGCTTAGGGCAACGGCTTTGACATGTTCTGTTTGGTCATAATAAATTAAGTGGCGACGGGTGAATTGACCATAGACAGGGGCTAGCAGAGGCCAAGTGCGGAATGGGCTGTTCAGGAGCGGGGAACTTTTTTTTGTCTTAGGCTTTGGGAGGAGAGAAAGAAGGAGGGGGGGGAACGGGTGAAGATCGTTTAGAGATGGGGCCAGAGCACACAGATCCGAGGATAGGACGAATAATGAAAAAAAAAAAAAAGGACAAGGCTAACCGTGTTATCCTGGAAGAGAAAAGGCACAACCTCTGGGTTTGGTACCGGAGTTCTAGGTCTTGAAGAAGGTGATGGTTCTCTGTCAGTTGCATTGGAGTAATTGCGGTCGCGTTGGTTTGGGCGACCATGGCTGTATGATCGTGAACGCTGATCCTTCCCGGGAACCGAAATGGGAAGACTACTCTCCGAGCTGTCCCGCCCAGGAAACTCCTCGCCAAAGAAGCCTTGGAGCTTGCGGAACCCACCACGGTTGGCACTAGTCTTTGAACCTTGGCTACTTGCAGTCGTGACTATGCTAGCAGCTGAGGGCCGTCTCCCGTCGATATCATAATAAAGAGCGTCGGCGTAGTCGGGGTACACAGAGCCAGATCCAGTACCTGGTCGTCCTGCAACGGATGGCAGACCAGGCGAGAATTGCGACGCCATGGACAAACTGTCGCTGGAATCGTTGTAGAAGCTAGTGGGCATGCCTCTGGGCGACGCGCCTGGAGGTGCGCCGGAAGAGATCCAAGTGGCGCTCTGGGCACCTGGGCTTCCGACGGGATGGCTGTTCTGTGGGAACGAAGAAAGTGTTTGCGAGCGCGTTGGCTCCAGAACAGAGAGATCGCGTCGGTAATTCGTGAAGTCGCTCAATCGGCGATCTTTGCCCATGGTGCCGGTGGCATTAAAGGTGGCAGAGGGCGGCGACAATGCACCCCGAGTGGCCGTGGTTGATGTGGGAGACACTGAGCCATCGTCCTTGGACAATCTAGAGCAGGGCTCGTTAGCCCAGCAGAAGAATAATAGGAGGGGGGGAGAAACAATGACAAGGATTGCGAGACGAGATCTCAATGAAAGGGAATTTGATGACCTGGACCCCGGAAACAGAGGTCCGCCAGCTGGTGCTGACTCCGAGATGGAACGAGGCCGAGTGCGAATTGCAATCACGGCCTTGTTTCTGTCATCGGGCGGTTGCGGGAGAAATTACAGCTTCACACCAGAGGGATAGGCACATGTTGTGTACAAGGAGGTTTGGCCACTCACCTTCGGCGACGGTCAGTATCGTCTGTAGTAATGTGCATATTGGAACCTCTCGGCGTACTGACGGATGTCAAAGGCATCGAGGGTTTTGCAGTCGTCGACGATCGAGTGCTGTCGGTGCCGTTGCTGGCGGTTGTGATGGAACTGATGCGGGTGGCAGCCTCATTCCCCGTCATTGTCTCCCGGCACTGATGACGAAGCCGCTGGCCATGTCCTTCCGAGGGAATGACCTGATTGAGATGCATTCATGTCCCAACCAAGGACTGGAGAGAAACAAGTGTGGCTGTTTTTGTTTTTGGTGTCTTTTTTTGTTGGTTTTTTTTTCGCCGAGAAATGCGGCCTAGGTGGAGAGTTATCAGGTGCTTCGGTGTTCGGGCAGCTTGTCGTCGGGTTTCGGTTGCTGGGCGTCGTGGCAGGACTCGTCTCGTAGATGTGATTAAGGATAGCTGCGAGCTGAGGTGCCAGTGGCACGGTGCAAGCGAGAAACAAAACACACAGCAGAAGCAGCAACGAGATAAGGATGTGGTTGAGTGGTCGATATGATACTCTACTGGCAACATAAAGGTGAAGCAGACTAGAGAGCTGACACGAAGTGGGCAGAGGCAGAAGCGAGGCTGTGAGACTGTGAGTGTGGAATCTGGATTTCTGGATTGTGGAGGTCCGCGGTGGGTGGTGCGTGTTGGTCTGCAACCTTGAGTGGGAAATCTTGTCTGACCTGGCGCCAAGTGGGCGGCTGATCGAATACCTACTTGACTTTTTGATACCAGACTTTACTGGTACGGCACGTAGAGTGTTAGTGGTGCATGTATGCGCATTAAGTGTGAGGTACCGTATAATAATAAGTTTGCTATATGCCAGCTGCTGTCATAACTTTGAGGACCTGTCATGTGGCAGGGCTCTCAGAGCACCCACAGTCTGACGATGGAGTCTGGCGCTCATTGTGGGGGACAAAAAAGAGAAGAAAAAAAAAGGGGGGAAAGAAAGGAAAAAGAAAGGAAGGAAGGAAAAGAAAAAGAAAGAAAATTAGAGGAAACAGAAGGGGGGAGATTCATAATTAATCGACCTAAAATGCACGCCAATTACAGCCTTGGTTCATCCTTTCAGGAACAAACTCGAGTAACCTGTAGCGTAACCCCAATTACAACTGCCACTACATCCTCACACACAGCTCGTTTCAACTTTTTGTCACAGTCAAATGAATGCTTTAGCACACTCAAATGTCTTTTTTTCTCTTCTTCTCTTTAGCTTGTCGCGTTGGCTGCAGCCTGACAAAGAAAGGCGGGGCTGCACTGGTCAAAGGTCTGGTTACATGATGTATATGACCCGTTTCCGCCCGCAGTAAGACCGATGGTGGGGGGCCTTTTCTTTCCCTTTTTCTTTTTTTTTGTCTCTCTCTTTTCTCTTCTTGTTCTTCTTCTTGTCAACATCGTTCACTTAACACTAGCCAGTGCATGACATCAATTGCCATAACTGCGTATGTCGGTTGTATAGCAGCACAGGAGCTTTGAGGGTACTGTAGTCTGGTACGTTGGTGTGGAAAGGAGGCTGGTCTTACTCCGATCCGAGAGTCGTCAGTGGTCACGCTCGGCGGGTCCCACACCCAAGTTGATAGCAAGCAAGTGCTGCTTTCAATCGGTTGTTTGAGCCACCAAGATGTGCGGCGAATTTTCTGTATGTACCCTGTCGCGGTGTCGTTCACGTGAAATTCCTATTTTTTTTTATGATCAGTATATGCACTCTGCACGATGCACAATGCCCCAGTCCCATGGGCGATGTGCAATGCCGCGATGCTGTATCAGGGTATCTCCTTCCTAGTACCTCTACCTCAATACCGCGGCTTGATGGAAGGCACCGAGTGCTCAGGCTGCAAGGTGATCCGTGCGCATGTCTCTCCCGCAGCCGGTGGCCCCAGGATCCGCTTCTCCGAGATACCCTTGGCTGCCCCTTTCTGCTGTGAGTCTGAAGTCACTGGCATTAGTCATTTGGTTAAGTGGCAAATTAAACGCCACCTTCCTCACCCTGGAAACAATCTGCTTTCCTTGCCTACAAAAACACAGCTTCACGCTTCGGTATTCTCAAGTCTTTAGCTACTAGGTACTTCATTTCAGGACGTAGGTCTACTAGATACTTGGGAGTGAAAGCGTCATGAAAGCATTCAGGAGCCCCTTTTACAGGTACAGACTGTCCCAGGCCTTGGATACTGCGACTGGGGCAAAGAGAAAACGCGGTTCCTGTCTCAATGAATACTTCCTTCTTCCGATGGAGCTTGTGCCACTAGTGCCGTAATAAGCTGTAGTAGTCCATGCAAGGAGATCGTCTAGACAAGATCTCCAGGTTCCCCGCACCCTGGACGAGAAGTCCCTTTGGTGTCCGTAAGGCTATTCTGTTTGAAGAGAAATACGGCAAGTAACGCAGTGTATTGTACAATACTACCTGAAAGATTTACACACGTTACTTACGCCACCCAATGCGAACAGCACCACGTAGCTTAAAGGCACTTTTTTCTGTACATAATTCATTATATCATTAGTCTGTAATATCAAACAGTGGGGGAGTGTACAATGCACGTCACAAGTGTCTCTCCAGGGACCCCCACAATGCACATGTCAGCTTCGAACGAGATTGTCTTGGCGTCGCTCCCGTTTCCTAAAAAAAAATCCATTCATCAATCAAATTTCCCAAGACTATCTCGTTGTTTCTCTTCAATGCAATGGGCACTTTTTGTCTAAAGAATACTTTCGACAACACTTTCGCGTATACATCACCATTCTCAATTGGCGCATCATCCCCTTTTGGAGGACAGCCATAGAATGAGGAAAGCACATGCAACACGCCAGTTACAATGGGTATTCAAGTCGAACAAATGCGCGCCTGGTGGAAAGAATGCTCCGTTTATCAAGTGTATCCGGCCTCTTTCCAAGATTCGACGGGGTCTGGAGTCGGCGACTTGAAGGGAATCATATCACGAGTCGACTACCTGAGCAAACTTGGTGTTGACATTGTGTGGTTGTCGCCGATCTTCAAAAGCCCCCAGCTTGACATGGTACGATGCCCATTTTCTTGTACTCTAGCAGGAACATCGCTTTCTCTCACACTGTTTGAGAACACAGGGATACGACATCAGCGACTACAGAGTGATACATCCTCCATACGGAGACATTAGCGATGTGGACCTGTTGAGAGATAGGCTCCACGAGCGCGGCATGAAGCTTGTCCTGGATCTGGTCATGAATCATACAAGCGACCAACATGAATGGTTCCAGGAATCACGAAAGTCAAGGGACAACCCCTACAGAGACTGGTACATCTGGAAGCCACCCAGGTTCGACGCGGACGGGAACCGCAGCCCTCCCAATAACTGGCAAAGTCACTTTCAAGGTGAGACGGATGTCACGAGAAGAGGAACATATCCGATTCCTCAATCTATGAATACGAAAACTTACCCAAAACAAAACACTAGGAAGCGCGTGGGAATACGACGAAGCCACTGGTGATTACTACCTGCGTCTTTTCTGCAAAGAGCAGCCCGACCTGAACTGGGAAAACCCCGCCGTTCGAAAAGCCGCTCATGATGTCATGCGGTTCTGGCTGGACCGCGGAATAGACGGCTTTCGCATCGACGTCATCAACTTCATCAGCAAAGACCAGTCTTTTCCAGATTCGAATCAGAGGTTTCTTCGCGGAACAGAATACTATGCCTGCGGACCGCGCTGCCACGAGTACCTCAAGGATCTGGGAGCCATCCTCAAGGAATACGATGCGTTCAGCGTGGGCGAGATGCCCTGTGTGCATGACGAACAAGAACTGATCAAGGCCGTTGCCGCTGATCGAGGTGAACTGAGCATGATTTTTCACTTTGAGCTGTACGACCACTTGGCCCTCATTATCCCCCGCCCCCGTCTTGGATGCAGGAGAAACACCCCCCGCCTTTTTCTCAAAACCACCAGTTCCTTATTTCTTTTCGTCTTCCCTTTCTAACAAGTTGGCAAACAGCATGGATCTCGACCACGGAGTCGATGGCAAATTCTCACCCAAGACTTGGTCACTGCGTGAGCTGAAAACCAAAGTCAACAAGTGGCAGCGCTTCATGTACGACAACAACGGTTGGAACGCCCTGTACCTAGAGAACCATGACCAACCCCGCGCCGTGAGTCGTTTTGCTCACGACGGCCCGGAACACCGAGAAGCAAGTGCCAAGCTCATTGCCATCTTCCTCGCCTTCCAGGCCGGCACCCCGTTCATCTACCAGGGCCAGGAAATTGGCATGACAAATGTGCCCATGGAATGGGACATGGACGACTACAAGGACATTGATTGTTTGAACCACTGGAAGTATGTACCCTTCTCTCCTCCTCTACTCCAAGTCTCCGAAAAAATGGTCGCGTCTGCTAACTTATCCTCGTCTACAAGCTTGCACAAAGATTCAGCAGACGAAACCACAAAGGCCCTCTTCAAGAAAGAATACCAAAAGAAGTCAAGAGATAATGCTCGGACACCCATGCAATGGGACGATTCACCTCAAGCGGGCTTCACGACGAGCGCCACCCCTTGGATGCGCGTTCATGACAATTACAAACAAGTCAACGCGGCCTCGCAGGTGGATCGCCCGACGTCCGTGTTTCAGACATATCGACTAGCGCTGGAGAAGCGCAAGGCGCACAAGGATTTGTTCGTCTACGGCGACTTCGAGCTCGTGGATGAGGCAAACGAGAGGATATTCGCATTTAAGAGAGTGGCACCGAATGGGGAAGCTGCCCTTGTTGTTTGTAACTTCTCAAAGGAGACAGTGACATGGATGAGCCCGGTCCGAGCCAAGGAGGTGTTGGTGACGTCGACTGGGAAGACACTGGACGATCTGAGCGGAGGGGAGATGAGGCTTGATGCCTGTGAGGCCATTGCGTTCCTGGTATAAGAACAAGTTGGAGGGATAGTGGGGAGCTGAGGGTACCGCGTAAAGTTTCAGGATACCAGCAGCCATGTGCTCGTAGATTCCGTCATATACAAGAGCTATGGAACCAATTATCAACTCAGCGAGATGTATATTCCAGCCAAAATCTGCAAGCCAAAGTTACCTCCCCCTCTGTATCCTGGTCCCTCCATTCTCAACGCTCATCGTGCCAAGACGTGAAATTCACATGTCCTCATGGATTAGCTCACCCAGCGCTTTGCTGTCCTCAAGAATATTAATGGCCTCCTTCTCAGACACTTGCATGTCTTCCCTAATCATTTGCACGGCCAATTCCGCCACCAGCACGTTCTGAATAAACGAGGCAGATCCACGGCCCGCAATTACTTTGTCGTCAATGGCCTTCTTCTTCAGCAAGTCGCCAAATTCTTCCACCAGATAGTCGCACATGATGTTGAACCCGCGCGGGCCATAATACCCCGGATTCATGTTCCCCTCCTTCTTCATGGACCGCGCCTTGCCGGACTCGATGTTCTTCTTGTGGATTGTCCGGAAGTGGGAGGGCCTTCCGTTTATGATGGCGAATAACCAGTCGCGGTGCGAGACGAACCTCCTATCCAGACTGTCCCATTCCACCCGAGGGTATTCTTTCTGCTGCCAGACCTTCTCGGCTGTCTTCTTCTTGTGTTTCTGGCAGAACGCTGTCTGCAGACGCACGTTTAGGCGTTTGCCATTGGAGAATTCTTGAAGAAGATTCGCGTCAACTTCTTCGCCGCACCATGGACATACGGCCGGGGCCTTGGCTATGTTTGCTGCAACTCGGCCTTGACCCGGGCCATGCGAGTCCATATCCTCGGTGGCGGAGCCCTCCGTTTCGGAGAGATCGGTGGATAACGACCGACCTGCCTCTCTTTTTGGGATTGTCCGGAGATCCAGCCTAGGTGACGACGTGGGGCTCTTGGACCCTGCAGAAGTGGGTGGTGGTGTTCGGTTCGGCTTGGACTTGATTTGAAAATTCTTGCCTTTTTTTCTGTAGCTGGATCTCTGAGGAGATGTGAGCCATTTTGTAGGATTTTTTAATATTTCCTGGTCATTATCTTCAAAAATATCCGGCACCAGCAGTAGCTTCTTTGAGGCTTTGGGTGGCGGTGATGATTGGATATCCGCAGGAAGCCTCAATTGCTCTTTGACCTTTGGCTTCTCCGGGCTTGATGGAATGTCTTCAGGGATCTTCATTTCCCGTCTATCTTTCCTGTCCTTGTCTGGCCTAAAGTTAGTTTTGTATGTATATATACATATATATATATATGAGCCGAGAGGGGATACAGCAGCTTGCGGTAGCTCACATACCTTTTTTTGTGACTGATTCCTGAGAGCTTTGGCTTCTCTTCTTGTACGTTTTCTTGGACTTTTTCGGCTTTATAAACCCCTTTGCATTCGTAAAATGTTCACCTGAGCTGGTAGGGGCAGTCGGAGAGGCTCCTCTCCGCCGCTTCTCCGAGACACACTCGCCTCTTCGTTGCCTTCTACTTTCAGGAGAATTTGTGTCCTTTTCAACTTCAGCGGAAGATTCCTTTCTCTTTTTCCGAGTCGTCCATTGCGATGCTTCGCCCTTTGGTGCTTTTGTAAATGCTGTGCTTTGTATATCACCCCGTGTGGCCGAATTGTCTTCCGAGCTCGAATCATCGACCGTAGACCGTCTTGATCTCGTTACTTCTGACCTCTTCTTAGATGGAGCCGCTGACAATGCCTTGGTGGTGCAACCTGTACTCCGTGTTCCAGCGCCTGAGGTGGGTATATTTGTATCAGACTGACTGTCCTCCTCATCGGTTGATTGAGGTGGATCGTCAATTGCCTTCGGCGCTTTCGGTTTTTTTTTCATTGTACCAGGCTTCTCTAGGGTTCTGTTCCGAAAGTTCGACAAAAGAGAGGGCGTGTCCACATTACGGCTGAGTCCGTATATGAACTTTTTGTTTCGATTGTCGAGCAACGTCATGGTAACCCTTTCCACAGCATAAGCGAAGCTTGCTGAGTGAAAGAAATGTCAGAATAGAACTGTCGACGACATGGAAGATCTACGTTTGGCCCGTCAGACTCATAGGCTAGCAACGGAATTCGAGTACACCGTCGGAGAAAACGGCTAGGACAACCAATGCATACAACTGCGCGGTGACTTGCAACAATAAATTCTCTTTTTGGCGACTTGTTGCGCATGCTCTTCAAACAGGCAGAAAAAGCATCCTGCAATCGGATTAAGTGTCTATTTTCGGATTTTAGCAAGGACGTTGTAGAGTCGACTTGAATCAATTGTGAACAAAATCAATTATATGGTCTGTTTAGACAAGCTCCAGACGCGTCAACTGGCAGCGATGGTCCCTATAGGTGTTCCAGCAAATTTCAGGTCCAGCGGAGAATCGCTCAGGTCAACGGAAGGGCGCGACGTGGGCTATTAGGCAGGCGGTGGAATATGCTGTGCATATGCAGACCATGCGAGAGCTAGACAGTGTAATAGTGCGAAGAAAATAGCATCTTTATGCTATGCATATGCAGACCATATGCAACCTTAGTAAAGCACAGAATATTATAAAACTAATTCACACTGTAAGCAATTGCTAGCGATATAATTCTGCCGCCCAACACCGAGTCTGTAGATCAACTGAGGTTTTTCGAGTGAGCTGACCTGAGGTGAGGTGGGGCACTGACCTCAACTGAGGTTGTGGTGGGTCCTTCGCTAGGTTTCTGATTGGTTGATAAGAGTGGGGTAGGTCTCAGTGGGTTTGGGTAAAAAAAACAGAAAAAATTAGAAAAAAATTAGAAAAAAATCTAATTTATAAAAAGACTGGTTAGGGTTGGTTTTTTAGGGTTTAGGGTTTGTTTAGGGTTAGGTGTTAGGGCTAGAGTTAGGGTTAGTCCTATGGAATTGGATATTGAGTTTCTAGCCAATAGAAGCTATGGACCTTATCGATAGGACCCACCACAACCTCAGTTGAGGTCAGTGCCCCACCTCACCTCAGGTCAGCTCACTCGAAAAACCTCAGTTGAGCTGTAGACTCCCCAACACCCCACCTTGGACCTGAGCGATTCGTCGCTGGACCTGAGATTTACTGTGTGACCCCCGGCCGGGGAAAGGGAAACCCAGACCGGACCAGGTTATCGTTCTGCTGGCATTAAAGCGATCCCCTGAATCCCTCTATATAATCAATGCAACTTCCAAACGCCGATCGTTGTCGTCTCAAGGCTTGCGGAAAGATATCGTGATCTTCCTTTTTACCAAGCAGGGGTACATCGCTGTCCAAATAACATCAGTCAGCAATTGCATGCTCACAAAGCGTGCCTACTACAAAAACAACAATCCATCAGCACTTTTGATCGCGGGCCAAACAAACCATGGCAACACTCAACCGCAAATATGCGGCCCTACCCGACCTGGTAACAACTCAAGTGCCTGTGACATGCAGATTCGAGCAGACTTCTGATGGTTCGAATCACAGGACTCGGCACCGGACATCTACGAAACACCCGAACTGACAGACGACAACTCAACCGTGCCGGTATGCTGCTTTCATTTTGAAACCCATAAAGGCCTAGGAGCTTATGCATAATAGACCACCACCAACAGGGCGCAGTCCGATGACGAATTTTACGACGTTGATGGGGATGACGAGGACGACAACGGAATCTCGAGGACGAGGTTGCGCATTAACGAGGCACGCTCTCGTTTCTTGCCAGGCAACGGGGATGCGGGTGGCTTAAGATTTTCAGACCGAGTTGATGGAAAACGTAAATCTTATAGGGCGTCCAGCCGCCGACAACGCAGCATCCATGACGGCCCACATGAACTTGCCGATTTGTCAGACGACGACGACGATGACGACGAAAGCCTGGAGAGAAAAGTTGCCAGGTTAACAAGGGAGGTGGAAGAGGCCAAGGCGGAGTACATGAAACGCAGCTCGGCCGCCGCAGAAAAATCTCAAAGTGAAGCGTTACCGACCGAAGGGCTGAGCAGTTTGAGTCGGGTTTTGGACGAGATATCAAAGCCACTCGGTTTAGACACCTCACAGGCACCGACAAACGCCACCGTTTCCTTTCCCGCGGCCAATAACCAGACTGAGGGTGTGCCGGCAGAAGACGGCGCCACATACACGATCACCTATGCACCCTCATACGAACAAAGCCATGCTCTCGCCAAAGCAGCCGATTTTGACCGCCGGTTGTTGATGCTAGAAAGAGCTCTAGGAATTAGTTCGTCGTCAGCAACCGAGGCTGGCTCGAGCGGGTTACCAAGGGCAATACTCCCAACTCTCGATGGCCTGGAAAAGCAAGTTTCTACGCTTGCGCAGGCATCGACGTCCAATCTGGACGCCATCAGCCGCCGCGTGCGTAACTTGGCGGCAGAACAGGACAAACTCAACGAAACCAGGGAAAAGGCCAAGGCCTTGAGGGAGGAACTAGGCAAACAAAGTCCGGCGCCAGTCGACGAATCGGAGCAAGATGCAAAGATAAAGGCCCTGTACGGAATCCTGCCCACCATTGAGAATCTCGCACCCATGTTGCCGCCACTACTGGATCGTCTGCGATCACTACGTGCCATACATGCCGAGGCAGCGACCGCGAGCCAGACTCTAGAGCGCATTGAATCTCAGCAGACCGAGATGAATGGAGAGCTCAAGCTATGGAAAGAAGGCTTGGAAAAGGTAGAGCATTCCATGAAGGACGGCGAAACCCTGATGAAGGAGAATGTCAAGGTGATGGAAGGCTGGATCAAGGACCTGGAGGCGCGAGCTACAAAGTTTTCTTAAATCTGGAGCTTCTTTTTTTTTATAAAGCCTTCTTCATATCGCAGTATGATACCCTATCGGATAAGAATGTCTAATTAGCTTCCTTACAATCTTGGTGTCTACATAGGCGATGTAAATTTGCTCCATGCCGAGTTCTGACGGTCCATTGAGCCTGCTATCGCGCGGAATTCCCCGCAGTCATCATGTCAGCTGTCACCTGTCCGAAAGCGCCCCGCTGCGATCACGTGGCCAGGCCGCGAAACCCTGTATAATTTTCTCCTCACAACGTTCCTCCCCGACGTTCCTCCCCAACTCACTTTTCCTCTCACGTTACATATCGCCCACGGGGGGAGCGTCATTTGCACGATGTCGTAATTGGTAAGTTATTGTACTGTGCATTTGCTGCTTCGCTTTCTTTTCAACTTGTCTGGAATGATGCTCTAATAGCATGTATTACCTGAATACTTTTGATGTCATATTTTTTTATCACCAAGATCTCTGATCCAGACGCTCATGTCCTTGCTTATTTCGCCCCTAAAACCTTGCTTCCATCGACCTGGTGCTAACCTTGCCACGATGAAAAAGATGTAGTACTTACTTTGGGATTGTGCCTTTTGCCAGCAGCTATGCCGGCGTCTTCTCCTCCCATGGGCCATTTCAACGTGCTCTACTTTGCCGGAGCGAGCTCATATACCGGCAGAGACTGCGAAACTTGGCCGGCGCCTCTGCCACTGGCGAAGCTTTTTGCGGAGCTCGAGTCGAAATATCCTGGTTTCAAGGATAAGATATTGGATTCATGCATGGTGACGATCAATCTTGATTATGTAGATATCTCTGATGTGGGTGATGAAAATGGTTTAGTGATCCAGGAGTCAGACGAGGTTGCTATTATACCTCCCGTCAGTTCCGGGTAGCCAAACAAGATTGACGACCATTTTTTGGATTGTACGCATCGTGAGCTGCGGGAGAATAAAGTTGGAAAGTGCCGTTCTCTTTTGTTAATCGCTGGCCTGGTTTCCTAGTCCTCGGCCATGTCATGTAGGTTTGTGTTGAGATACTGCAGCCCAAGGTACGCCAACGCAGCTCCCATTACTGAGCCAGATGAGGACAGCTAAGTTTATCGTAGGCTGCAGCCAAGATTGCTATTTTGTAAGAGTTGGGAGTTGGAGACACATGCTCTAGCTACAAGTCCTCTGTTAGATAAGCCTAGCTCGAAATTGGTAACCACGCAATAAACCTTGTTTTTTTTTTGTTTTTTTAGCGTCTCCTAATTTCCTCGCTTCACTATGTTTTTCCATCTCCGCCGACACGCAAATCTCCATCCGGCAAAGTATCTACACATAAATGCCGCCTGTAGTCGCGCTCGTTCGGGCAATCCGCCACAGGAGACCCAGCCGTGAAGCAAACGTCGTTGTTGCTTACCTTTGCTTCGCGACGATACAGTTGCGGTTGGTTAACGCATCCGCGTCGTAAGGGGGGGGGGGGGGGGGGGGGGGGGGGGGGGGGGGGGGGGGGGGGGGGGGGGGGGGGGGGGTAGTAATTTGCAGATATGGCGACCATTGGCTAAGGCAGAATGGCGAGAAACCAATGGAAGTGATGATGAGTCTCTTGAACTTGATTTCTTGCCCATCAGCGGCCCAGTCGGAACTTTCTCGCACGGCTGCTGTTATTTGTGGCGAGGCAATAGCGAACCGTGTAGGGAAGATAGATGCAAAGACCGTGCCAGCCACAGCTGAGTGGCCTCGAGACTCTTCGCGACTCAATGATGCAACGTAGGTGTGCACATGTGATAAAATTTTCTTCCTTAGAGTATAGAGCATCCATGATAATTAGCACCAATTGTTACAGTAGTTGCTCGTCAGCATCTCGACCGTCTAGTTATCTTTCACACCTCAAAAGCTTTTCTCGTTGCTTTCCCTCCCATCTTTTTGCCTATTCATTCATATGTGACTGAGGGCTCGACGGCCATCATACAGTCTGCTCAGGGTGACCTAGACCCATTGAAAGGGCTGGCCATGGATCCAACACTAGAAACGTCGCTTACAGATGGCAGATCAGACTCTGTCTCGTCGATGTCTCCTCTCTCCCTACTGACCCTTCCGGTACTGCCATTGGCGGCCTTGAGGATAGGAATCTCCAAGCGACTTCTCATTTCATCACGTCCCGCGTCACGTCGTTGACCCATATTCACCATGTGCATGACGTCCTGGAGCACCTCACCTGTCCCATCCATGGCTGCCAGAAATCGTGCCAATTCCTTGCACAAATCCCAGTCTCCTTCTTCAATGGCCCGTGATAAAACACGCACTGACTGGTCTGTGGAAGACTCCAGCTCCTCTAAAGTGTGCAGCACGATCAGGTACCCTCCAGCCGTCTTGAGAGAGCCCCGTTGTAGCGATTCTTCAAATAGCTCCGTTACTGGCGGCAGATAGGCAAACAATGTCTTCCATTGTCTCGCCTCTGTCTTTCGGGTACACTGCAGTACCACGTCCAGATACTCTTTTGATGACGACAGGAGAGAGAGCACTCGAGGTAGAACCGCGTCTTCTGGTTTAGGACATGTGTCGGCTTCTTCGTCTAGTACATGATGCAGAAGAATTTCCAACCCGTGTGCCAGGTATTCCAGTCTCTGGTACTGTTCACACAGCTCTGCTGCCTCGATCGTCCGGCTCTCTCGTAGGTAGAAGCGTAAGATGTCGGGCAAGAATAATTGTGTCTAGTGAGCAATGAAGCGGGCTCGAATTAGCATTGGCATTCCAGAGACAGTGATTTGCTTGATAGAAATAGTAGAAATATCGATGGTCTTCCTATCCTTTCTTTGTTTCATTCTCTCCCGCTTCTTCTTCTTGTTTTATGTTCTTATTTGTAGAAGCGCACGTACCCTGATGGCGAAATGAAAAAATGAAAAGGTGACATCTCGCCTTTGGACCAAATCAGATTCGACTCCCAAGACTATGCCCTTCTCTAAAAGCACAGAAAGCGGGTAAAAGTCAACGGGAACCGAGACAGAGGGGGGCAAGTCCTTATTATTGTCGAACGATGCTGCGCCGAGTATTTCATTGATGTGCGGCCAAGCCTTAATTTCCATCCCATCGAACAACCAGAGGGAATGCATCAGCGCAGGAGGCCCTCGTCCCAACGACGGGTCTTCGGACAAATGAGCCACGTTGAGCAACGGTTGGTCCCTCATACTGGCGTGATACTCGACGTTGTGTGCAATGATGCGCATATCGTACTTCAGCTGGCCCTCTGCGTTGAGCGAGGGACTGAGCAGCACTAGTTTTCCATCCACCAAGAAGATGACAGAAGCCACGGCGACATCCTGAGATGGATCACCATCTATTATCTGGCTCTCTGGCAAGATCCAGCTGAGTCCTCTGACTCTCGCAGGGGACCGTACAATGCCGTGAAATGCAATCTGCCCCACCTGTACCAGACGAACGGAATCGGACTCTGGGCTAAAAATAAAATGATAGAGAATATTCTCGTACGTGTACACAAGAAGCGAATCCTCTCCGGAGGTAGTCACCAGGACCACTGGTGCGGCGATGTGCTGTCGGAATAATACTTGGGATATGTCAAGTGCTGTCTCCCTGGAGAACAAGCGCAGCTCGTAGCTTCTGTTGCTCTCGATGGCAGCTATGAGAATGTGTTGGTACCAGCACATACCGCCACGAACTTGAAACTCATTCTCCATCTCTTCTGAGGCAAACGTTTTCCATCTTCCGCTGTTGACACTGTAGTGAGCGAGCCCGCGGCGACCAGCGACGGCGACATACCGTCCATCCGACGAGATGACTGTCTGGCGAATGGGCCACTGGTTCAAAAGATACATGGGAGGAATTCTAGAAGTGTGCCATAGAAATGGCTCAGCCGAAATGCTAGTCATATCAGGGAGATCGTATCCTCTATAGACCATGACTGCTGTGGGTGTTTGAAGGACCGTTCGGAAGACGTTTGCCTCGTGATAACAGCCTGTCACCGCGTTCTTGGCCATCTCAAGACTCCAAATAGCTTCATGGCTACGTCCCACAAGCAGAATTTCCGAGCCTCCACCAATCCAAGCAGCGGAGCGGCATCCAGCCAGCCACTGTTCCTCATTGCCGTTGGAAATGCGAGCATCGGCCCCGAAACTATTGCTTCCCAACTTGCCAAACATGCTCCACGTCGACCAACCCCTTTCAAACCCTGCGAAGAGACAGTAGCCATCTGGGGAGTAAGACAGTGATGTGAAATCGCCTGACGCCGCAGTTGAAACCGCTAGGCGTTGCTTGTGCGATAAAACAATGTTGCCCGCGTAGTCTCGAACCGAATAGACGTGCACTGTGCTGTCAGCACAACCAACGGCGATCAATGAGAATCGAGCGTTGATGACCGCCTTGACAGCAAAATTCTCTGGAGATTCAGGGTTGTGGAAACAGTGGCCACTGAATAAGCGCTTGCCTTCTGCACTCTCGGGATCCATGTCTGTTCGCAATTGTTGGCGCTGTACGGCATATGCTCGTCCATCACTCGTGATCCACGTTGTCAGGTTCATGGGTCTGTCGTATGTCATCTCCATAATTGCTGACTTTTTTTCAACCCATCCCATTTTGCTTATAAGCTCGGTTCGAGTTTGACTGCCGGTGCTGTCGGGAGTCCATCGTATGCACTGCACCGCTGCTGGCTTCCTTGTCGCCACTACTAATTCATCATCGAGCGCCAAAGCACTTTCAATCCCAGCATCGATCTTGATCACCATACGAAATCGAACACTGACGTCACGGATGCCCGGGCCCTCTCCTGGACCCCAAAAGATCTGGTCTCCACGTAGACCTGCCTGAGGGCCAACAAGACTCTGCTTTCGTCGTTGTATATTGTGATAGTTTGGAAAGTGGGGTTTGTACACGCAAGACTCGCCGTCCGTTGCTATCGAATAGGTTATCAGGTAGCCCTCGGAGGTTTGGACCACCAGGATCGCTGAGTCTGCGCGCAAGAGTAGGTCAACATTGGTCCCGTAAGAGCGGATGGACGTTTCGGATCGCACGACAACAGCAAGTATGACGGTAGGCTGTAAGGATTTCAGCATATGTGTCCGAGATACTGACCATACCGGTGGAAAGGGAAAACAACTTACCTTGGTTTGCCACAGGGTGATGCTCGTGGCTGTGGCAATACCAAAGATGTGACCATTGCGAGCAACGCACAACGCGAGCACAGGATCTTTCAAAGGAAGAGCATTCCTGTTGACCGAATCTTTGAAAAGTGGGAGAAGCTTTGTTGGGGTATGGACAGTGTAATCGTCTTGCTCAATTGACTGAACGGCTGGTGTAGATGGCGTCATGGGTGTGGGCGGAGGCAGAGTGTCAACATCGTTGTGATCCAACGCATCTAGGGCGCCAGTCTGACCCCGTTGGGCGAAAGACGATGTTGAGCTTGAATCATCAGGTTGCTGTAGGCCGTCATACGACACGAACAGGCTCAGCTCGGGGGCGCGGCCGCTGCTCGTGGCATAGATTCGCGGAGTGCCGATGGGCCAGTACATGGTGGCCACAAGTTTCTCCCCACCCCCTACTATCAGCTATCGCAAGCGTTCGGCGTTTTGAGGGACGAGGGGCTGGACAAATGCAACCTCGGAGTCATCTCCATGCGTCGAGGCGCTTTTTCAAAACGGGATTTGGCTTCATTGATTGTATTCCCTAACTGGCACGCGACAGATGGTGGTCGGCAATGATTGTTGCCCTCCCAATCCCCAGGAGAACTGGGTGGTAAGCAGAGGCGCAGGCAACGTTTGACGTCGACGGGTTGTTGGCTGTCAGGAGCAATCCAATGGAAGACGACCAGACGGTAGCATACCCCTAGAATGTATTAGTGCGGCTGGCAACCCCCGGCCACTCGTCTCCATTGGACAGAGGGAGCGGGCGGGTTTGGGTCTCAGTCGTGATTACATAAGCCATTGACCTTAGTCTGTACTTCCGAAACTTGGAACGTATTTCGTCGTGTGCTCTCTGACGCTCCGCCATCGCTGCCATCGCTGCCATCGCTGACATCTTCCGCAAAACCAGCTTTGTGGCATACATGGTCTATTCTTTAGCGGTATCACCGATTGCTGCCGGTTTTTTTTTTTTTTTTT
>SRPW01000214.1:0-30882 GCA_018360225.1 Claviceps pusilla | reverse complement strand
CTATATAAAATTAGAAAAATCTAAAAAAAATTAAAAAAAAAACAGAAAAAAAATTAAAAAAATCTAAAAAAAAAATAATTAATAATTTATTATACCCTACTTCCTTATATATTACTTTTTTATACTCTTTTTCCCTTTTTATTTTATTTTATATTAAATTAAAAAAATTAGAAAAAATCAAAAAAAATTAGAAAAAATCAGAAAAAAATTAGAAAAAAATTAAAAAAAATTAGAAAAAATCTAAAAAAAATTAAAAAAAAAACTATTTATAATTTATTATACCTTAATTCACTATATATTACTTTTTTTTACTCTTTTTTCCCCTTTTATATTTTTATATAAAATTATAAAAAATTAGAAAAATTAGAAAAAAATTAGAAAAAAATCGGAAAAAATTAGAATAAATTAAATAACTAATTATTTTTTATTAAAAATAAATTTTATATTTATTATATCTAAAAATCTTAATATTAATGCTACTTCCCTTATTACTAGTAATCTTACTAGTAATAATATAAATTAGAATATAGTATCTAAAGATTTTAACCTAAATCCAAATATTTTATAAAATACACTAGAACTTAATAAGGTATATATATAATTTTTATTCTATTTTTAATAACTTATTAATATTTTATAGAATATTATAAATAGTAAAGAAACAAGCACTACTTCTATACTAGTTATTTTATTTATAAATCCCTTTTAATTTTATTAAAATTCTATTTAAAAGGGCATAATTACTGCAACTATAATTTATTATTCACCTATTATTCTAAACTAGCTAAAAACCTTTAATTTTAGCTATACTTATTTAATTTTTACTAAGAGTTTAACTAAAGCTTAGTATAAAATACTTTAGTTTATAGTAAGTTATATAATATTCTATATAAATATTTTTTAAAGAAAAAAACTAATTTATAATAGATTTAGTATTTATTAAAAAAGGGAAATCTAAAATTTTTAATAACCTTAGCGTTTTTAAAATCTATTCCTATTAATATATACTAATATTAATATTCTAAAATTAAATATTATTAACACTTAGATTCTAGGCTTAAAAATTAGGCTTATAATAAGGTAACCTTTTCTTATTAAGACTAGTAGTAAGAGATTTTTAATAGATTATATATCCCTTTTATTAAAAGAAAAGCATTATTATAAATACTTCTATTAAAATGCTCTGTTTCTAAAATAATTTTTACTAATATAATATAGTTAGATTTATATATAGCTTTTAATATACTAAAAAAGGATTTCCTATGTAAAGGCAACTAATATTACAGAATCTTACCCCTATAAGCCTTATATTATTAAATTAGATTATAATATAAGTTATTATTAATTTTTAAATAATTTTTTATATATTTTTAATTAATTCTTTCTAGGTTATAATAACAGATAAAATATACTTTATTTATTATATTAATGCTTCTTAATATTATAATAGCTATGTCAAGGCTGGTTATGGGATATTGCTTAGTGGAGTGAAGACTGAGATATAGAAGGTGCACTGCAACGTAGCTGCTAGGTAAGGGGTAGTGCTTAAAGGTATAAATCTCTACCCTATTATACAAATATGCGCGCCCTCTCTTTTATATGCACCCTTAGCGCGCTGCTAAGTCATAGCAAGGGCACTATATGCCTTATTCCCTTATGCCCTCACTAGTATAATAAGCTAGTCTGCGCCCTTTAACTCTATAGTTACTAATAGTGGAAAATAGCTATAACAAAATACCCCCCCTTTCCTTATAATTATTCTTAATTATAGTCCCTAACTATAGTCTTATTACTAAGTTACTGCTACCTTACTGCTTTATATTAGGTTTTTAAGAAAGCTTTTCTATCTTATAGGTTAAACTTATTCCCTAGTAGGGTAAATTAGGAATGCCCTTACTCTATATTATTTACCTTACCTTACCCGCCCTACTATAATAAAGTCTAGTGTATATATATAATTAATTAGGTAATTACCCTACTGCTACGCTACTTACTAAGGGTGCTCTTTTTATAAGTATTCTAATTTACTAGCCTAAGTTAATTATATTATAATATTATATCTAGCCTTACTTTCTATTATAACCTTACTTTTACCTTTATATAGAGGGGTTGCTGCAACGTAGTAGTGTGCCTGCTAAGCCGCGTAATTCATTGTCTCTATGCCCCCCTACCTCTTTTGCCTAACCCCTTAGTCTATTATAATATATAGCATTGCCTTACTTTTTTAATTTAAGGGCTAAAGTAAGCTATGCTACTGCTGCTAGCTTTTTATATAATTATTATAATGCCTTTAATTTATTAAGTTATAGGAGAGAATAGTCTATTATAGCTAACCTTCTTTATTATTTAGGGCTATGCTATTAAGTTAGGGGCTTACTTTGCTATTATAGTTATTAATAGCTGCTAATAAGTGGCTAGGCTACTGCTGCTATGCTATAATTTACTAATTTAAGTGCCTTAGCTGCCTAGCTAGGAGTGCTCTTATATATAATAGTCTTATTCCTTTAATTTTTAAATAACTATAAAAGCTTTCTTTTCCCCCTTTTTTTTTATGCCTTTTCCTTCCTAATAACTACACTTAGATTATAAGTTTTCCTTTATAGCTAGCTTTTAGTAAGGTTACTGCTCTTTTTTCTTTTCTCTTACTGCTTAAAGTTTTGCTAACTTTTATTTATTTTAGCCATTCTTTATTAGTCTGCTAACTGTCTCTACTTTTATAAATAGCTTCCCTTTTTTTAATAGACTTCTTATAAGTTCTTTTAGCTATTTCCCTGCTTTCTAGCTGCTAACTTCTAGCTAGTTTGCTATAGCCCCTAAAAATTAAACTCCTTTAATGAAACGCTGCCGCTATGTTGCCGTAGAGCTTAACCCTACCCCTGATATTGTAACTATTGTAGTGTGAGTTTTCTTTTATACTTGTTAATCGCTTGATTTAATGCTAATAACCGCGCTCTTGCTACTAGTAAGGAGGAGCTTCCCTGCTTATAGTGTAGTTATTGGGTTTGTGCCTAAAAGTTATAACCTAAACCTCCTACTAGCAATAAAGAAGAATATAATCCATAGCCTTAATACATTATAGCAGGGACCCTAGTCCCTATTATATGCAGTCCCTCTAATGGTAGGTAGCTTGCTATGTGGTAGCTGCTACCTTTACTAATAGGTTTTTTTTTTTTTTCTCTCCTTTTTTTTTTTATATATAAGGGCTAGTACTAAGTGCGCTTCCTACAAGCATAATAATAAAAGCTATTATTATATAAGTTAAAGAATTTCTTAGTAACCTCGCTTAGTTATTGCTGCTAACTTACTATATCTTCTTAGTAAAATGCATATTAAGCATATCTATATTAAAACGTCTTCTGCCTTATAGAGGAGAAAACTAATAATCTAGAGTATTTCTAAATCCTAGTATGCTTATACTAGCTCCCTATTAACTCTCTACTAACTTACTATTAGGGTTTATTTATTGCTATTTCTACGCTAAATATAGCTTTTAATAAGTAGAAAAACGTAGATAAGTTAAGGCGCGCTAAAAGGGTATAGCTATTATCTAAGCTTGCTTTAGAGCGATAGCGCTGTTAGGACGCGGTAATACAGTAGCTTATATCTATGAATTAGCTACTTATTTCTATTAACTAGGCTAACTATTTATAGTTTATTTATAAGAACCTTTCTATAGTAAGTTACTTTTCCCTTCTATTTCTTCTTGCTTATCTATTACTACTAACCTCTTACTAGCTTACTAGTTAGCCTTTCTTACGCTCTACTTAGGGGGAGACCCTATCTTCTACTTTACTATGCCTTATTAGGCTGCGCGTGTTTCCAGAGGCTCTCTCTAACTTAATAGGAAATTTAGCTAGGGAGGAGGATAATAATAAGCTATAGTAGCGCGGTTGCTGTGTGGAAATAGCTTGTTTTATGCTATTATTTTTTTTTTTTTATTCTTTTTTTTTTTTATAGCTTTGCTTAACTAAATAGACTCGCTTTTACTAAGGCAAATATGCGTTGTTTTATTGACCTATTTTGCTTGTGATATAGGAGCTACCTAGCTGCGTAGTGACTGCTTATATTCCTTAATTAGGTCTTTTAAAGTAAAGTCTCTTTACAGCACCTATAAGTTTTCTGTCTTATTATAGCCCTTCTACTTTACTAGGTATTTTTATTGTTTGCCCTTATATTTATAGGTTATTATTTATTCTACCTTATATACCTTAGTGTCTTCTTTAAAAGGTAGCTATGCTAGCGCTGCTTCTTCTTAGTATAGGTTACTTTTAAATGGCTTAAGGCTTGTAATATTGAATATATTATATAGTTATAGTGTTAGAGGCAATTTAAGTTAGTAGGCAAGGCTATAATAACTAATTTTCTTAGTAATCTAGTAAGGTTCTAGATATCTTACTATAAGCTTCTAGCTTAGTTTCTATAAATTAATATTCTTTATAGAAAGGAGAATATAGTCTTTAATATTAAAGTCTATTAGCTTATGCTTAGTATTATAGTATTTTGTATACTAAGATTAGGTGTTGCTAAGTAGCTACTTTATCTCTGTATGCTTAGCTTATAGTTTCTTTACCCTAACTTCTATATATTAATTAATAATATTTAATAGCTTTGTTACTTAGTCTAGCCCTCTAGGTTTATATCCTTATAGTAACTCTACTAGTATATAGCTATAAGCTATATAATAGCTAGTGTTATATATAAATTATGCAAGAGCTAAGTAGTTAAGCTAGTTAGTTTATTCTATATATCTAAAAGCTTATAAATAGTGTTCTAAGATTTAGTTTATCCTTTTAGTTTAACTATCTATTTAAGGGTAAAATATAGTGCTAAGTAGCTGCTTAGTTATTAAGAGGTAGTAGAAGGTTCTCTAGAATTTACTTATAAAAATAGTGCCCCTATTACTTACAATACCTTTTAATACCCTATAATCCTAAAAGATATTTTTAATAAAGATAGTTACTAAGTTACTATTAGTTACCTTTATAGTTATAGTAATATATAGTGTATACTTAAAAAATCTATCTACTACTACTAGAATTGCATTATATATCTTGCTATTTGCCTGCTTAACTAAAGGTAAGTTTATAATAAAATCTATTAAGATTTCTTAGAATAGTCTCTCTAGTACTAGTAACACTACTAGCTTACTATAAGGTTAGTGTAACCTTAGCTTATTAAGCTAATAATTTACATAATTACTAATATAGGTTTTAATATTCTATCTTAGCCCTAGCTAGAAATATTAGCTTATAACTTATTTAATTATCTTACTAACTCTATAATAGCCTACTGTAGGGTTATTATAAGTTAGCTATAAAATCTTGCTTTTTATACTAGCTAGGATATATACCTAGCCTTTATATAGTAGTAGCTTATTTTTATTAACTATTTAGGTAGTACTCTTTAGGGGCACTAGTGTTTTACTATTACTTAGTAGCTCTAATTACTGCTATGCTAAGGTATCCCTTAACTATATAAACTTTAAAGTCTTATATATTAAAGCAACTAATATCTTATAGTTAGCTTAATTAGAGATTAACTTAGTAGAGGTTCTTTTAATAGCTAATAACCTTACTATAAGCTTTTAGTAAGTTCTCTCCTTAAGTAGAAGTCTATTATATAATAGGTAGGGCTAACCTAAGTGCCTTATAAAGTTAAAGGGATGTTTAGTTTTATCCTCTAAGACTCTAATATCTTAGCTGCCTACCTCCTTACTTATAGTGTATATACTATATATAGACTAGTCTTTTAGTAATATTTAGGCATTTAAACCTAGACTATTAGGCTTTAGCTATAAACTTATCTTATTATAAGGTTAGAGCATACTAGCTTTAACTTATATTATCTTACGTAATTTCTCTTATATAGCTTACTCTTTAATCTTTAAAGAAAAGATCTAGGCTAAACGCATTATATCCTGCTTTATTATTGCTTGCATACAGCTTAGTTATAGCTTTTCTCTAGTAGGTAGTGAGGCTAGTTAGCGTAATAATTTAGTAACCTTATACTAAATATCTAGGGCATTAGCCACTAGCTATGTGTTAGGGCTACACTGCTTACTAGCTATAAACTTAGTAAGAAATAGCAGTAAGTGTAATATATGCACTTTAGCTGCTGCCTTTTTTAAGAAGTAGTTTAGTCTTTAGGACAAGCTATTTATAGGATTTAGCTTGCTTAGTTAATGTTTTATAATAAAGTTAAATAAGTATAGCTTATTAAGGGTATTTACCTAGTAGCTAGATAGCTTTAGCTTTATAGTAAGATACTTATAGTTTAGGTGGTCTATAATTACTTAAATAGGGTGCTTTAAATAAGCTAGGTAATGCCTCTATGTTTAAAAAGCTTCCTAAATAGTAAGAAGCTTACTATTTAGTATTATATATCTTAGCTCTAGCTCTAATAGCTTTTGCGATATATAAGCAATAGGGTGCTAGCTACCTAGCTATAGCTGCGCTATAATGGCTCTAATTGTAAAGGCTAATGCATCTGTTTCTATCCTTAGTAATGCCTTTAGATTAAAATAAATAAGAATAGGGGCTTCTAAAAACTTCTGCTTAAGCTAATTAAATATAGCTAGCTTACTATTACTTAGCTATAGAGTCCTTTTATTATCTCCTTTTAATAAGTTAGTAAGTGGGATTATAATTTTATTATATCCCTAAATAAAGCGTTTATAGAATTCTATAAATTTAAGGAAACATTAGATATCTAATACGCTATAAGGTAGCTGCTACTCCACTACTGCCTAAATACGCTTAAGCTTTATCTTAATGCTATTAGGTATTATTATAAAGCTAAGGAAGCTAATATGTATTGTAGAGAATTTGTATTTATTAAGGTTAGCGTAGAGCTTAGCCTCCTAGAGTTTCTATAGAACTTATTTAATATACTCCTTATACACTGCTAGGTCACTACTATAGATTAGAATATTATTAAGATAAATAATATAGATAGTGTTAATAAGCTCTTCTAGTATATTATTAATATATTCTTAGAAGGTAGCTAGTGTGTTTATAAGGCTAAAAGGCATTATAAGATATTTAAAATGCCTATATTAATAATAAAACGTAGTCTTTCACTTGTTGCCCTTGCGGATATATAGCTAATAGTATGCGTCTTTTAAGTTAACTTTTATAACTACCTTTGCCCCCTTTAATTAGTTAAGGATTTTTAAGATTAAAGGTAATGGAGCCTTATCCTTCCTTATAACCTTATTAAGGCTATAATAGTTAATATATAGCCTAAGCTAACCTCCTTTCTTTAGCATAAATAGGATTAGGGTGCCTAAAGGACTTATTAATTATTAAATCTATTCTTTTTACTATATATTAGTAAGATATTTGTGGAGAACCTATAGCTCCTTCTTAGTAAGGTTGTAAATTAATCCCTAAGGGGGTGTCTTACTATTAATTAACTTAATTATATATGTATAACCTCCTAAGGCTAGGAGCTAGCTTATAAGTTTTTTTAAGAATATATTTATAAACTTAATATATGCCTTTAGTAGCTTCTTTATAGCTAAGTTACTACTTACTTACTTATTATCTTTACTCTATATATCTAGCTAAGGTTCTCCTATATTGCCCCCTACTATTTATAGGCTCCTTCTATCTTTATTATTCTTTAGTATCTCCCTAACCTATACTAAAGCTAGCATTAGTAATATAATTATATTCTTTCTCTTATAGTAAATTTACTTTAAATGCCCTATAAATATAAGGCGTTCTTATATTATTAGATATTTTTAAGTCTTATTATTTTAAGATAGGATTTGTAGCTTATAAATCTTTGCCTAGTTAGCACCTAAGAGTAGGTCCTTCTATATATTAGTAATATAGTAGTAAACCTAATATATTTTGCTATAACCTATACTATTAGTAATACTAACTAACTTATTTAATATACCTTTATACTTAAGTAAATTACCTAAGGCGCTAGCTAGTAGTATAATATCTGCTTTTATATTTACCTAGTCTCCCTTATTTAATATTTTTAAGTAAATAACTAATCTTTTTACTTCTAAATTAAATAATATTTTTATAGCTACCTAGTAGTAATCCCACTATATAGATGCCTTTATTCTTATTTTATTATTTATCTCTTTGTCTTTATCTTTATTAATAACTAGGGTATTTATCTTATAAGGGGTGTTAGTTATAAAGGGAGCGTACCTTTAAGGCCTATTAGCGTTAATTAGAATTAAGTTTATATTTAAAGTCCTAGGCGCTAGGACTTTATAGTATAGGTAGTATTAGCTTATAGTATACTAATTATTTTTATAAATAGTATAGTTTAGTTTTAGGCACCTTAGGGAGATATGCCTATCCTTCTAGCACTTATAGCACTAAATATTATTAGAGTCCCTATTATTAAAAGGTTTATAGTTATATTACTCCTAGCTTACTACTAAAGAGTGTAATCTTTATTACTTATATCCTACTAAGGTTAATTATTTTTAATTACCTAGGGATTCTTTATTAGTAACTTTAGCTTTCCTACCTTAGCCTTAAAGGTAATTTTAGCTTTAGGGAAACTCTTAGCTTAGTATTTACTTTTTAGTAATAAGGTTAAGGCTATTTAGGAATATATAAATTTAGAGTTATTTTAGAATAGCCTTAGAGAGCTTAGCCTTAACTTTACTTTATTTCTAAAAGAAGGTTTAGAATAACATTGAATTATCCTAGTAAAGGTTTATTAGTACCTTAGTAGCTTCTAAGCAGTATATATTCTTATTAATAGTTCCTATCTTAAGCTACTTTATAAATCCTATCTAAGTATACTCTTTAAAGTCTATAAAGCTATTAGTAGTAGTGTATTATATTTACTAATGCTTTATATTATTAGTAAGGCAGCTGCTAGTATACACTACCTTAGTAGCGTCCCTAAGGAATATATAAGAGTCTATAGTAAATGCTATATATAAGTCTAATAAGAAATTTTAAAGGCTTTTATAGGTATTACCTCTATATATAAAAGCCTTAAGTTAAGCTTTTATAAGTCCTATGTATATAAGGGGCGCTATAACTATAGGGTAAGTCTGTAGCTTAGGGGTTAGAGTATAACTAATATTAGGGATGCTAATAATACTAAGCTTACTACTCTTATAGTTTCTACTAAGGTTAACTTCCTTAAAGGACTTCTATAGTGCCTTAAGGTTCCTTTTTTTATTAGCTACTTAGGTAGCTTATAGTAACTAAGCTGCTTCTTTAATTATCCTATTAAGGTCTATTTCTTTATTAGTATTATTATTATTTATATAGGTAGGGTTAGAATTTCTAATCTTAGAGTACCCCTTCTCTTTAATAGTGCCTAGTATATAGCTAGTATTTTATAAGGCTATAGTAAGGTTATAGCTAGTTAAATAGGTAACTCTTTTAGTAAATATTTTAGTTTAGTTAATAGTTTACTATCCCTAAAAAAGAGAGAGATTTAGTTATTAAGGCTAGTAATAGAATATTACTTAGTGGAGTAAAGACTAAGATATAGAAAGTATACTATAATATAGCTACTAGGTAAAGGGTAGTGCTTAAAGGTATAAATCTCTACCCTATTATATAAATATACGTATTCTCTCTTTTATATACCCCCTTAGTACGCTACTAAGTTGTAGCAAGGGCACCACGTGCCTCATTCCCTTATGCCCTCGTTGGCACAACAAGCTAGTCCGCGCCCTTTGACTCTATGGTCGCCAACAGTGGGAAATGGCCATGACACCTAACTAGTGTAATAATAATAATAATAGCCTTACTTACTAACTTAAATTACCTCTAATACTATAACTATATAATATATTTAATATTATAAGCCTTAAGCTATTTAAAGGTAACTTATACTAAAGAGAAGTAATACTAATATAGCTACCTTTTAAGGAAAACACTAAGGTGTATAAAGTAGAATAAATAATAACCTATAAATATAAGGGTAAATAATAAAAATACTTAGTAAAGTAAAAGAGCTATAATAAGATAGAAAACTTATAGGTATTATAAAGAGACTTTACTTTAAGAAACTTAATTAAGGAATATAAGTAGTTATTATATAGCTAAGTAGCCCCTAAGTTATAAGTAAAATAGATTAATAAAAATAATATACATTTATTTTAATAAAAGTAAGTCTATTTAGTTAAATAAGCTATTAAAAAAAATAATAATAAAAAAAAATATAAAAGAAAAAATAATAAGCTATTTCTTTATAGTAATATTACTACTATAATTCCTTCTTATTATTCTCCTCCCTAGCTAAATTCCCTATTAAATTAAATAATGCCTTTAGAAATATATATAGCCTAACTAGGCATAGTAGAGTAATAAAAGGGCTGTTAGGCTGCCTAGACCTAAAGCATATAAATAAGGAATAATTAATAACCTAGTAATAAGTTAGTAGTATTAATAAAAAAAAGGAAAGGAAAACTTACTAAATAAAGGTTTTTATAAATAAACTATAGGTAATTAAACTAGTTAATAGTAATAAGCAACTAGTTTATAAACACTAGCTGCTAGATTGCTATATCTTAGTAGCACTATTACTTAAGTGTAAGCTTATATAATAATTATAACCTTTTAGTATATCTTAATTTATTTATATTTTTCTACTTATTAAGCGTAAGGTTTAATATAGAGATAGTAGTAAGTAAACCCTAAGTAGTAAGTTAGTAGTAGGCTTATACTAAGACTTAAAAGCTATATTAAAATTTAGTAGTACTTTAGGTTATTAATCTTCCCCTCTATAAGGTAAAAGACTTTATAATAAAAATATACTTAATATATAGTTTACTAAGGAAAAAATATAGTAAGTTAGTAGTAATATTTAAGTAAGGATATAAGTTAAAGGGAAGAAGTTTTTTTTATATAAGAATAAGCTTTATTATTATACTTATAGAAAGTATATTTTATACTTACCTCTATAAATTAAAAAAGAAGGAAATATTAGTAGAAGTAATAGTAACCTTATAGTAAGCTACTTACTATTAAAGGGTATATATATTATAGGTATAAAAGCCCTAGTTATAATATACTATAGCTATAAATTATATTCTTTTTTATTACTAATAGGAGCTTTAAGCTATAACTTTTAAGTATAAATCTAGTGCTTATAATATATATAGGGAAGTTCCTCCTTACTAGTAGTAAGGATATAGCTATTAGTAATAAATTAAGCTACTAATAAAGTATAGAATACTTATATTATAATAGTTATAATATTAGGGGTAGGATTAAGTTCTATAGTAATATAATAGCAGTGCTTTATTAAAGGAGTTTAAGTTTTAGAAGCTATAATAAGCTAGCTAAAGGTTAATAAAAGATATATAAAAAGCTTACTAAAAAAAACTTATAAAAAATTTATTAAAAAAAAAAAAAAAAGAGAGGCTTATTTATAAGAGTAAAAGATAGTAAAGTAAGGAGATAACTAATATAATAAAATTAGTAAAACCCTTATAATAAAAAAAGAAAGAGAAAGAAAAAGAAGCTACCTTACTAAAAGCTTATAAAAAAGAAATACTTATAATTAATAATAAAGGTTAATAAAAAAGAAAAGGTAGGAAAAAAAGGGAAAGAAAGGGTATTTTTATAATTATTAAAGGCCCTATAAAAATAAGGGTATTATATATAAAAAATAGCTAAATAAGGTAACTAAGGCACTTAAATTAGTGAATTATAGCGTAGTAATAGTAGCCTAGCTATATATTAATAGCTATTAATAGCTATAGTAGTAAAGTAAGTATTTAGCTTAAAAAGTAAAAATTATAAATATATAGAAGGCTATAGGTATCTAACTATACCTTCCTTAGACTTAATAAATTAAAAGCATTATAATAATTATATAAAAAGCTAATAGTAGTAGTATAGCTTACTTTAACTTTTAAATTAAAGAAGTAAGGTAATACTATATATTATAATAAGCTAGGGGAATAGGTAGAAGAGGTAGGGGGGTATAAAGATAATAAATTATATAACTTAGTAGACATACTACTATATTATAGTAACCCCTTAGTATAAAGGTAAAAGTAAGGTTATAAGGAAAGTAAGGCTAAATATAATATTATAATATAATTAACTTAGGCTACTAAATTAAAATACTTATAAAAAGGGCACCCTTAGTAAGTAGTGTAGTAGTAGAGTAGTTATTTAATTAATTATATATATATTAAACTTTATTATAATAAAGTATATAAGGTAAGGTAAATAATATAAAATAAGGGTATTTTTAGATTTACTTTATTAGGAAATAAGTTTAACCTATAAAATAAAAAAGCTTTCTTAAAAACTTAATATAAAGTAGTAAGGTAATAGTAACCTAGTAGTAAGACTATAGTTAAAGACTATAATTAAGGGTAATTATAAGGAAAGAAGGGGTATTTTATTATAGCTATTTCCTACTATTAGTAACTATAGAGTTAAAGGGTATAAACTAGCTTATTATATTAATAAGGGTATAAGGGAATAAGGTATATAATGCCCTTACTATAACTTAGTAGCGCACTAAGGGGGTATATAAAAGAGAGGATATATATATTTATATAATAGGGCAGAGATTTATACCTTTAAGCACTACCCCCTACCTAGTAGCTACGTTGCAGTGCACCTTCTATGTCTCAGTCTTCACTCCACTAAGCAACATCCCATTACCAGCCTTGACATTTGCTATAGAATATAAAAAAAGGTTATATATAGGTTTTTCTCCCTATGCTAGGGTTTTTCCTATATAGTTTAAGTAGCGGTGGTACTAGTATTAGGCTCACAAGCCTGACTAGAGTAATAATAATAATAATAATAATATTCTTACTTTATATATATATATATATATATATATATATTATGTATTTTATTTTTATTCTGTTAAATTTGATGAATACTTTATATTTCATGATTGATTCATATCCATTGTCATATTTTATCGATGTTGATGTATATGTTTGTATTCATAATCCATTTTCCTTCACGTGTCTTTGTATTACCGTGGTCGGGCATATAAAGTCCTGACCTACAGTGCTATCGAAAACGAAGCCAGCTCCGCCATGTTCTATTGCCTCCAGAAAAGGCCATATACGCTCGTCTTGTGCCTTGGCGGGACTTCGCAATGTAGTTGACAGGATAAAGAGCCTCGGTTCTGTTCTCTCTTTTTTTTCCCCTTTCTTTCAACCACACACCTATTGAAACTCAAGTCTCTGTCCTTGCCCGTCCTGCGCGGCACTCTTGATAATCGCCTCCATAAACTCCAGGTCTCCCAACGCCAAATCGACCGACTGTCTCGGATCGGGCTGTCCCTGGACCAAGCCTGTCGCCCACGCCTCCACCTCGTTGGCGACACCAGAGGTGGACGTGATTTCTTGGATTATCTCCTGCTGTTGTCCATCCGTTTTTATGGTGACTGTTGTGTCGGCGATATGGATGGTGCCGCGGTCATACTCGATGCGATACTCGGTGAATGGGCTGAACTTGGAGCCCAAGGAGATGGCGAAGCTGGCGGAAGCACCAGACCTGAGCCTAACGATGGCGTGAGCCGTATCGATTGGCATGAGGTGGTCGCTGATTCGGCTCGTGAACGCGCGCACTGTCTCGGGAGCCGCGTCCCCCTGAAGAAATAGCCTTGCACCGGCAGCAAAATGGATGCCGGCGTCGAGGACAAATCCACCCTGAAACTCAGGGTTTGCTCTCCAGTATGTGTTGAAGTAGGGACTGTCTTTGGATAGGGGCAATGAACCTTGAAGGTTGAACTGCTTCAGCTTTCCCAGTGTGCGGGCATGTTCTTGGGCATAGACGAGGTTCTCGTGGAAGCGGTAATTTTCAGCAATAGAAAGCGTTCCTCCATTCCTGCATGTGGCGTCGGCGGCATATGCCATCAGCTTCTGAGCGATGCTGACGTCGGGGCTCAGCGGTTTCTCGGCCAGAACATGCTTCCCGGCTGCTAGGGCGGACTCGATGTACTGTTGTTGGACGGTGATGGGCAGGGCCACGATGACGGCGGCAATGTCCCTTCGGAGTAGAAGATCATGAAAGGTATTGTCATCACCAGAATCAGCTGAGTAGAGGTCGACAGTAGCGTTGTCTGGGACCAAGTTGGCGGTTTCTTGCGCTGATTTGAGGCTTCTGGAGAAGATGGCCTTGAGAGATAGCTTGTCGCATTTCAGAACAGCAGGCTGGGGCAGTTCATCGTCAGTACGCGCGGCCACGTAGGCTTGGGGAGGTATCTAGGTGCTCCGCCAGTTGCTGGTGACCATGCAGGAACCCACCAAATGTTCATTCTTGACGAAGATGCCGCCGCCGATGAGAGCCACCCCAATTGGAGCCATTTGCTGCAAATAGGAAACGTTCACGTAGCGTGTAGGTAAGTCTGTATGCACGTATATATGGATATATGTGGTGTCAAGTTATAGCATGAGCGAATTGTGCGAGGAGGTACAATTCTGAGGAACAGCCGAGAACCTAATACAGACTCGTGAAGAGGTGTGAACTTGTGTCTACTCCCAGTAGGGAGGCGGGGAAGGTCGTCTGTTTTAAGCAGCCCCATTCTGACCAACGACAATATGCAGCAGCCCCGGGAGCCCACTGTGGCTCAACGTCATCTGTTGGAATGGGGGAATATCTGCGGTATGGTCTAAGGATGGCGTTACATGTGGAGAAAGCCTCGGTACCAGACAAGAAGATGACGTTGAGCCACAGTGAGACTGAGAAGGCGAATACGGTGATCGCCATCCGCTGCTGTGCCGTAACCAGCGATCAAGCAACGCTTCTGTTATGCGTGCGACAACATGATGGATGAGCCCCTCAGATCCGAACTTGCCCATATGTGCCAGCAGATGAAACTGACATCAGCTCTTTTTGAATAGAAGGATCGGTGCCTGACCTGGTCACTAACGTCGTCTCCACCAGATGCAGTCGATGATTGCCATCTGCCAAACAGCGAATATCGTTTGTTTCCATGATTTATTTGGGTGGCCGCTTATCTACCAGATCGGTAGGTTTCCCATGAAACTGCCTCTTCAGCTCATCTAGAAAGTGCCTCATAAATGCTTGCCCTCTTCCGCCCGACGCAGGATCAGCTGGTATCATGTCAGAAATCTCGTCCGTAAAAATCGCGAAACCTTTGCGTATTATGTAGTGGTCAATCTACCTGTAGCTTCCCCAGGCGCCAGGGGTTCGTGCGGGTTGCGGCCATATTTTCGCTCGTGTATCGTTCGATGGATGCGACCGACCGCGCGGTGAAAGCCGGGCTGTCGAAGGATCTGACGGGAAGAAGTTAGCCAAGGTTTCTGCTTTCTTCTTGTCTTTCATTTCGTTTTCTCATCAAAGGCATGGATTCTGACAGCTTCGATAATCCGGTCCTGTCAAGACGAGGTATTAGCGACCTAGGCCGAAAAAAAAAAAAAGTCCGGGCGGGGGAGATCAGACCTCGAAAGCATGAACAAGACGAAGAGCCCATAGAAAGGGAGACATTGTTGCGGGGTAGCGAATGGATGGAGAACACGCAGTATTCTACCGCAAGTCGTTGCCGTAGAATTCGCTTCCGTTTGTGATCGGGTGGTCGGTGATGTCGATGTTGTGAACCGCAGTAACTCATCGGCGCCCAGGTTTTTGTGGGTCTGGGCGTGGGCACTGGGGTCTAGAATTTCATACGGAACTTTGAAAGTCCGCCCCACCTTCCTCTCTCGCTCTTGCTTCAGTCAACTACTAAAATGATTCACACATTTCAAAGGGAACAATGGACGAGGAACGCTCCAGGAGATTTGATGTCATTAAATTGAGCGGCTTTCATGCGAGCTTGTCTATCTTATGTACCAACAGTAAGAATGGAACTGCTTCCTTGGTCTCCCACTTCTTTTGCGTCCAGAAGCAGCAGACTCTCTACCACTCATTGGCTATTTGACATGTTTTATACCCCCCCTCCCCTACCCCCTCTTTTTTTTTCTTTTTCAGTGACCAATTACTCAATGAGGTGTTTCTCCATAAATGGAGACAGATAGTCTCTCTTGCCCAAGGGCACGCCCTCCTTGCGCAAAATGTTGTAGGCGGTCGTGACGTGGAAGAACAGGTTGGGAAGAACGTAGCCGCTAAGGTAGTTGCGGGTGAGTAGCTTGCCCTCCTTACCAGGCCCTAAGCCGATGGTGACGGTCTCGTCGACGCGTTTGTTGATGACTTCCTTGTCGGCCTTGGCCAAAACATCCAGCACCTTGTCAAGGCGTTGGAAAAACTCGTCAAAGGTCTTGAGGTTGTTTTCAAAGGTGATTGGCTCGGTGCCAGTGGCGCGGGCAACGAGCTTCTGAGCAATATCGCTGGCAAAGTGGACCTGGAAGGAAAGAGGCAACATGTCCTCGATGATGCGGGCTTCGGGAAGCGACGCAGCATTGGGAGCTTCGGAGCCCTTCTTGAGGACGGCCTTGAGGCCCTCAACGGCCTCTATGGTCAGAGGAATGGAAGCGTCGTAGAAGCTGTAGGTAGACATGGTGGAGGAGGAGGAGGAGGTGGTGAGAACGATTTTTTTTGGGTCGTGGGGCGGAGACGGGATCTTATGGGTTAATGGATGAGATGAAGCTGTGCTTTTGGTGGCGTGATGTGATGTGAATGGGATTCTAAAGCAAGAAGAGGGTGGGCAAGAGCTCGTTATATATGGCCTGGTCAGAGTCCAAATGTCACGTTCGTCTCGGTCTGAAACCTTGGGTCGCGACTTCCCCTCAAGTGATCGTTTCCACCAGACGGTTCGTTCCACCAGACGTCAATCTCATCCACCCAGTCATCGAGACTTCTGAGTCCTGACTTCTGACTTGGGACTTCTGGCTTCTGGCTTCTGGCACCCCACTCGGACGTCGCTGTCAGCCTGAGTGCCGACGACCCGAGGCCGGCAGGCCCAGCAGTGAGCAGTGAGCAGTGAGCACCACGATGCATGCAATAATGATTCACCGACCAGTTAGTCTGCTTTCCGGCCGTTTACTAATCCAATTGCGGGCATGGATCTCCCATGGTCGCGCCGAGGATTTGTAAATCCCCGCGGGTGCTTACAAATTGAAATCTCGTGGAAACTTACTGATGATTTCATATCGGCGACATGGCAGTGGGCACAGTGAGCGGCCGATTCATTTGAGTGCCCGAAGGCGGTTACAAGAGCAGGAGCGGGCCGATCAGTCAAGACTGCCTAAGGGATACTTGATTTTTCCCCCGAAAATAGATTATAATGAGAGTAATGAGCGTACAGCAAGCTAAACTAAGTAGGCCAGCTTCAGGGCAAATTAGAAGAACAGCGCTAATGTGGGTTCCTTGATCGCGTTGGCGCTATTTGCGATGATGGATCACGGCGAGGATCTGCTTCTTTCGAGATGCACCACCAGGACATTTTTCCTACCGCAGCCACGGCGGGTCGTGCCGACCGGCAAGTGCTTGCTCCCCGTCCTCCTCTCCGAGTCTTAGACCCCGCCTGGTGAGTCTTGCCTCTTGCCTCTTCCAAAGTGCGAAATGACCTGGAAATGCGGCCGTATGCAGGCGCATTTGGATTATTTGACAACATAGCCCATTGGCTGACAAATACGCAGTCGGGGTTTTTCAACTACCGAATCCCGATCGGATTGACAAAGCGCGGGACGAATACCGAAGAACTATACCGAAGAACTAGCAGGTAGGTGCTTACCTAAGTACCAGGTAGATTAGGTACCTACCTAGTAGGTACGTGGGCAGGTCTTTCCTCATGTACATCTGCACGTCAGGTACGGCAGGCTCAAGACTCTCAAAGGCGCAGGTCGCATTCTCTCGTACCTCTAACCTTTTTGACGAAATTTTCTTCTTATTGTTTCTCTGGGCTGGCCATCTCACCAAGCCGATCAACCCCGTCAAATTCGTTAAACTAATCAAAGCCATGGGCAACTACTCTTTGAAATCAGTGCCGTTATACCATTAGAACCCCAACGCAGCGTTCGCTCGGGCGACCACCTGTCTCTCGCCAGCGAGGGCGCCATTCCGCACCTGGATTTTGGAGAGACCAAAAGCCTGCCGTCCAATCTCGTCAGTCCAGCTCAGGACCGTGTCTTCGGTCGGTCGGCCGACGTGCCGGGATTCGCCTTCACCGCCAGGAAAGTCTGGCCCGGGGGTGCCGCCGCGAAACGCCTCTCTTTGACGTGCAAGATACGCCGCATTGAGATCTGTCACAGGACAGACGGGAATGTACAGCACACTCGAGTCCCCCAGTCCATTATGAACCTTGTCGACAGAATGAATGGCTGTCAAGAACGGGCACGCCGTGTTAGCACGAGTCCATCCTGTGGCTGAGAAACACCTGATGAACTGCAGGGTCTGGATTCTGGACTCTGGACTCTGGAGGCGTGGAGGAAAGCTGGACTCACCATCGCAATGCCATGCGACAAAGTCGCCCGGACCAACCTGGGGAACATGAACCATGGCCTTGTCGAGCTCGAGGTGGGGGTGAAGCTCATTTGTGACTTCCTGCCCGTGGCCCGGTGAGGCGCCCTGCAAGTCGCTTGTCATGTCCGCTTCGCTCGTCAAGCTCCAATTCCTTTCGTCCAGGAAGTCAGGGTCCTTGCTTTCCCGCGCTGGGGAAAAGAATGGCCGCAGCAACACATAGGCCGTTGTCATGTGCACGAGAGGATGGACAAGCAGCGTGCCCTCGTGAGGACCAGAATGGCTCATGCTCATCCAGCCTTGCCACATTCTGAACATGGTGCAAGCACCCAGCCCGTCGTACAGGTTGTTGACGGCATCGACACGGCCGCTGGCGTCCCAGGCGTCATACTTGTCCCAGTCACCGTCCAAGATCTGGTCATATACACCGCCTCTGCCGTATCCCTCGGGCTCCCACCTCTCCACGCTGCCGCCATCCATGTGCGGCCCCAGTGCAAAAGTAGCATCGCCGGGCTGTCGGATGCGGAGCCTGTCGGCGTACGAAAGCGGATTATGCAGGGATATCTGCGCCTTTTCCGACGAGACATGCCACATCAACGACATGAGACGGTGCTGCACGTGTAGTAGAGAGGGATGCGACCGAGCTCTGATCTGCGGAGCCGACCAGTATAACTCGTATACCTGAGGCGTGTCTGCAGGGAAGGCTTTTCGGCGTGTCATGTCAGTAGCAAGTGATGGAGTGACGTTATCGGCTCTCGAATCTCCGCGATACACATGCGAGGAGCATTGGCAGCACCTTTTCGCATCTGACAGTATCTCATATCCCACACAGATGCACATGACATACCTCTTGTCCAAGGATTCCTCCTCACATATTCCTCCACCTCCTCCTTGTAAGCTCTCGCTTCTCCCTCTGGCACCACGCCCCTCACCACAATCGCACCACGCTTCTTGATCTCATCCTTTAGGGCACTGCATCCCGCATCTAGATGCGCAAAGTCCACCTGGGGAATGACGTCGGAACCTTTCTGCGCAATCACCTCGTTCTCCTGGCGTAGCTTCCGCAGCAATCTCGTCCAGCCATCTATCATCTGCTTCTCGCGGCCACGAACCAAGTCGCATTTGAGCTGTCGAAAGCGATCCGGCAGAGCATCTCTCTTGGCTCCGGAAAGCGAAACAAAGGCATCAGAAATATCGCCTTCTTTCCTGGCGGCGGCCGTGGCCGTGGACGCAGTCCTTTCGAGATCATGTTTGTGTGGTTTTGGTAACTTGGAGGCCAAAAATGATCGCAGCATGATGGTATTGCGGGAATAGGAAGAGGATCCAGAAGAAGCAGGGTTCGATCTTGCCACACTTGATTCTCGCAGTGTCTACGGCGGCTCACAGCTTTAAACGACGACTCGTCTTGAGATTACTAGCCATCGCCCGTGTAAGTGGAGCGGCGTTGCCCATTGTGGAAAGTCCGCCATTACTAGCGAGCGCCGCGCACCATCACGAGGACGACTTGTCGACTCTCGAGCCAGTCGTGTGTGTGTTGAATAATAAGGCACTCAAGCAGGCAGGATTCATCTCGTGCATCATAACGTATGACGGGGCCGGGGCATCATGTCCGCCTCGCATAGCTTCCTCTTCCTCTCTGCCATTGAAGAAACGAAATGGCAAGTCCATTGACATCGACGTCATCCATTCCCTTCCCACGCCTTTCTCGTTGACAGGCTGCCCATGCCAAGCACATTCCAACAAGAAGTCTGGTAAATGATATTAATCCGTTACCCCATAGTATGTACGGTACCCCGAAATACCCCATTGTTTATGCACAATACCCCATAACTCTTTGTCCACTCTAAAGAGCCCCGCAGATTTGGGGCACGAGTATCTAGACATGGCGCTCATCCCAAACCCTTGATGTCTGGAAGTTGTTTTGGTTCTTCGTCGGTACATTTTTGACATTGCTGTAATTGCGTTTTTGTAAAACCGGCCGCACGACAAAGGGTGACTTGACCGCGCCGACTTTTCGACGAAAGACGCGGCGGCGGGTCGCCAGAAACGTCTACCCCTCTGGCGAAGCAGGCACCCATGCACGACCCTTTGACCGAACCATGCACAAGCTTGTCACCAGGAAGAGAGAAAGAGGGAAAGAAAAAGAAGAGAGAAAGGGAATGAGAAAAGGGAAGAGAGAAAGGGAAAAAGATAAAAAAAAAAAAAAAAAAGAAAAAAATAAGAGAAAAAAAAAGAAAAAAAAAAGAATAGAAGAAAAAAGAAGGAAAGAAAAAAGAAAACCTAATTATTAAAAGGAAAATAAAGTAGAAGATATTTATATACTAATAGAAACAATATCCCATTCCCTCAATAATCATTCGTCTCGCTACTCATGCTCTACCGGAAAAATACGAAAATACCCCGCCACGGACAAGTACTACTGCGGGCGTCTCTTTCACTGTAAAGACATCCCCTCTTTCGTACTCCCTCGCGAGCGCATCATGAATTTGTCTTTTCAAAAGAGCAGGGGTTTTCTCTACATACCACCCTGCCGCTGCCGCGGGATACAACAGACAGCACAACTAAACTACTCATTGTCCGTGTTTGTCCTCCTCACCCGATCTCTCAAGTCCCGATTCTCCATTTCCAGGCCCCCTAGTCTCTGCCGCGCGGCTTGTCGGTCCTGGTTACGGCCCTCGCGCTCCATCTTGAGCTTGTACTCCATGTCTCGCAGCCTGAGGAGCCAGCGGTTGTCATTGTTACTGGACGACGAGGCGCTGCTTTCCTGGGCCGTCGTGGTGTGGGTGTGGGTGCTGGCTGGTATGGCCAGCTCCATGCCGGTGAAGTTTTCGGACGAGGGCCGCGCTACGCCTGTCGAGGTGTTGGCCCGGGAGGATGTCGCTGACCGGCTGCTCTTGCCGTGGCTCGACTGGGACACTCGACTCTTATCGCGATCTCCTGGTCCACGGGGGATGCCTGGCGACGGGGATCCTCCACCGGGGACGCCACTCCTCAGTGAGAGCGTGGGTTCGGTGCCGGCGTGGGCTGCACGACTGCGCACGTCGTTGGCGGTTCGGAGCGTTGCGTTTTCCACCTTGAGCTGCCGGTACGCGTCTTCCAACCGCAGCATGCGGCTGTGCATGTCTTGGCTTGGCAGCGTGCCTGACGCCACCGAGTTGCGAAACATGGTTTCGAGGCGGTCGAGCTTCTTTGTCCGCACTTCCAGATTGTTTTCCAGTGTTTGGTACTCCTTGTGTAGGTCGCGCTCTACCGAGTGGATCTTGGTGTACAGCGTCTGGAACATGGTCTCGATCGTCTTGACCGCCGCGAAAAGGTTCTTGGAAAAGCCGGGCAGTCGATTGGCAATGACTTCCACCGACGGAACCACTTGTCGATCGACAAGCGCGTTGTTGTTGAGCCATTCCCGACCGCAGAGGATGCTGAGCCTCAGCCACAGCTTAAGGAGAAGCTCGTTCCTCTCCAGCAGCTGATCGCGAGCAGTCTGCTCGAGCTGCGCAAGCTTTCTGCGGTCGTGACCTCTAGTGCTCTCCAGCTCCGCGATCCGAACGTCTTGCGTGTTGGCTGTGTGTGTGAGATGATGATGGGTTCGCTGGAACGTCTCGAATTGCGCCTTTGTGTTGCGATGTGCAAGACGCTCCTTCTCCAGCAGCTCGCTGACCTTGCGGGTTTCAAGGCCGTGCGATTCAAGCAAAGCGTCTCTCTGCTTGATGATCCGTTCTTTTTCGGCCAGGGATGCCTTGCATGTGTCGAGCTCACGGACCGTGTTTTCGAGTTCGCGTTGCATCTTGGCAATGGACTAAAGGGGGGAACAAAGTCAACGACAACGTCAATGGCAACAGCAACCAAGGAAAAAAAAAAAAAAAAAAAAAAAAAAGGGAGAGGTGGGAAGCGCGTACCTTTAAAAGCGACGAGCGAGTGCCATTGAGATCACCCAGAGCTTCTCGAAGATTGTTCTCGAGCTCAATAAGCCTCTCTTTCCACTCAGTAGCCTCGACTTCACGAGAAGACAGGCTCTTACGCAGTCTTCTCACTTCGTCCTTGGCACTCGAAGCCTCCCGGTTCAGCTCATCGACAACCTGCTGGACTTCTTCCTTCTCCTTGTCGGCAACAATCTCCCTTTGCTCGCGCTCCTGTTGCAAGCGATTGTCCAGTTCCCGTACCCGGTCTCTCTCGTCCCGCAGATTTTGCTCTGCATGAGCAATGGCCGCCTCCAAGTCTCCGATTCGAATCTTGTCTGCCTCTTGTTCTTCCCTGAGGAAGGCAATCTCCCCTTGTGACGATTCTTGCTGAATTGAGAAGCGCTGGTTCTTTTCGTTTGCTTCCATCAGCTTCTGTTCCAGATGCTCGAGCTCCTTATTCGACGAGTCCAGTTCTTGCTCCAGCTGCTTGATGCGGCGCAGTTTGCTGTCCTGTTCATCTTCCAGACGCACCAGGGCCTCGCTCATCTTGCGCATCTCTTCCTGCAAGGCGTCAAAATTTTCTGAGCGATCCCTTAGGTCTACCTGGGCACGTTGGATTTCTTCATTGCGTTGATCGGCTTCGGCCTCGAGCGCGTCAATCTCGTCTTGCGCTTCTCGGCGCAGTGCTTCAAACTCGTTCTCCATGTCGCCCTGTTCGCGAATCGCTTCGTCACGCTCTGCCTGCAAGGCAACGAGGTCGTTCATGGCCGTATCGAGATCTTCTTGAACCATCAACATGTTTTCTTCGGCCTGCCGTTTGCCCTCTACTGCTGCCTCGAAATCCTCCATGCAGGATTCGAGTTCCCGCTGCAGTTCTTGATTCTGTAATTTGACTTCACTCAACTTGTCACGCAGCTCGGCCAGTTTATTTTCGAGCTCCTCGCGTTCGGAATCTTCCTCAATCAGCGTCTGCCTGGTCAGTTCGCTCCCGCGAGACTGCGATCTCTCATGAAGGCCAGCACGCGATGCCGAGCGGTCGAATATACTGTCCACAGTGGAGGACGCAGGGCCGCCACCACGGCGCTGTGCCATCTTGAGGTCCTCGATTTCCTGATAGAGTCTTTCCTTTTCGCGATTCCGAGAAGTGAGCATGGACGTCTGCGCGCCGACCTCGCGTCGCAGTTCGGCATTTTCGTGGCGGAGCTGCTCGCTCTCCTGACGCAATTGTTCAACGAGCGTGCTGGCGACGCTGGAATTGGCCGCGAAGGATTCGGTACCGCCAGATACACCAGACATGGGCCGACTGGGCGATGTGCCGCCGCCGCCCTCTCTGGACTTTTTGGGGATGTGGTAGATGTTGGTGGTGTGCTGCAGACTCCCTTGAGCAGATAATTCCTTCTTCAGCCTGAATGTTTCGTCTCTTAGCCGTTTGTTCTCCTCGTCGGCCTGCTCTCGACGAGCAGTCTCTTGCTCGAGAAGATCCTTCCAGACCTCGGTTTCCTCCTGCTGCCCAAGGCTGTCTCCAGTGCGCTCACTCAGCGCCTTGACGATTTCAGCGAGGCGACGCTTTTCTGATTCGCGATTCAAGCTCTCTGTCCGCAATTTTTCCACCTCGCTCACGTACTCTTCTACTCTCTCGCGCAGGAAAATGAGTTCTTGCTCGCGCTCGTAGGCTTCCTCATCGGATATCCTTGCCGTCTGGTCGGTGGAGGAGGCGGTGCTTGGTCTCTCGTCGTCGTCCTTTGCTTGCTTCTCGAGTTCTTTGACTCGTTTTCTCAACACTTTGTTGTCGCGTTGCAAGACAGCCAAGCTTGTCTTGAGCTCTACATTTTCAGAGATCATTTCCTTGATGCCTTCTTCCGATAATCTATCCAGACGATCGCTGAGGAACATGACTTTAAGTTTTAAGTCGAAATTCTCCTTTGAAAGGCGCTCAATCGTGCTGCTTTGTTCTCTGAGCGTCAAACTCCTGCCCGGCTTTGTTGTGGTGCTCGTCCCCATTGTGAAAGAGGAGGGTGGGCGAGGGGTCTGCAGACCATTCTTGAATTTGTACTCCTTTGCCAACGACTCGGGGACCTGGACGTTCTTCACATGCTGGGCAAGCACGGTGTCTGTCGGTTCAGTGACTCCGAGGTTTTCACGTGACGCTTTCGGTGTCTTCAGGGGATCGTGATGATGAGGTAGCGCTGGACTAGATACTTCTGGCAACGGCTCAAGATGGGAGCCAGATAAATCGTTGGATTCATCGCCTCCAAAGCCAGAGATGACGCTGCCGATACTTATTGAGCGCTGGAATGGATTGCTCGTAGACCTCAGCATCCCCAACGCAGGTGCCGCACCGCCCGACGATAGAGCGTAGTCAGCACCTATGCCAACAGTAATCTCGCTGCCGTCTTGTGAATCTGAGCTGGCTATAAAGGATGATGTTGAAGATCGCTGGCTCCCGAATCGACTGCGGAGGTACTTTGATCGCTTGCTGACCCGCAAGGAGTTGCTGGCGTTGCTAACGGCGTCCACTCGATCAGACGCATTCCGTGACTGCCGGAAAGGGTCCTCAGCCCCGGTGCCTGAGAGGGACGAGTTGTCATTTTCATGAATGGATTCAAGGTCATCCGCGGGGATCATGGTGACGGTGGCACCATCCCCCGTCGTGTTGCTGGCCATACTGACTGCCCTCGAAATAGTTCGAGCTGCGGCTGCTACGGTGGGAGAGGAGTCGAGGTTTTCGAGGCTAGCCGTCGTGTCCCCCGCATCGATCGTGCCGACGGTGGAATTATCGTCGGACTGCTTCGAAGTGCGAAGATTGCTTTCATTCGAAGTATCCATCGTATCGTCGTCGGCCTTGTGGGTGACTTGACCGACTCTCCCGGTGGCGATGGGCGAAAGCGCGGGGAGAAAGCTAGATTCGACATCGTTGAAGTGTTGGCGGACGGCTTCTTCGGAGATGGTTTCATCCTGGGCCTTGCTCTCATCGATGGTCACGGCCTCGATGTAGCTGCTTTCCAGGGGAGGGAGCCCATGACTGTTTTCGGAGACAGAGGCTTGTCCTGACCGAGGGAGCAGTTCCAGTATCGAGTCGTCGGGTTGTGATTTCGGGGTGTCGGACGGACCTGGGGACGCAGCCTGGGCATGATTGGGATCCGCCATGATGGATTTCGCTTCAGCGCGTCAGCTTAAGGCGGGCCGCGCGACGAAGAGTGTGGTGTCGTGACAGCGAAAACCAGACGTGGGACGGCTTGCCGTCAGGCCAGGCGCATTTTGAGGGCCGCTGGCTGCAATGATGCCCTGCGACTCGGGGTGGCTGGCTATCGTCGTCAATGATCGGACAGTCTGGCAGATCGACTTGAAAAGACTCTCTTCTCTGCAAGTGGGCGGGTACCTCTGCTTTTGGGAGGAAAGGGCGCGATCGGGGTTTGCGATGGAGACAGGGCGATGCTGCACGAGGGCATGAGACAAGAAAAGAACGGAAAGGGATATTGTATGAAAAATCAGCACTGGAGCCTTGTCGCCGAGCGCCGCACTCGCAGATGGGATGACAATTTGATGCCGTTTGCTCAAATTGACTTGTTGACGTCTTGGGACCAAATGCCACAAGCATGCATGCATGCAGCTTCCAAGTTTGTTAGTCGTGAGCACGGCCCGCCCGACCTGAACCAACCAACCCAAGCAGCCACAGGCAGCGGCGAATGGAGTTATGGAGTTCTGGACTTCTGGTAGTCGCAACCAGCAGCCAGGGGTGCTAGCAGCTGCAGAATTGGCCAATCATCTTCCACAACGAGGAGATGGAGATGGCTGCATCTGAATCTATGAGGAACCTCTTTCCACTCTTTCACTCTAGGATCCGCATCGACTGGCATTCACGCCACGTGAGGTCACGGAAATTCCGAAATCATAGAACAAATAGCTCCGCATTGTTCTTGACTCCGACGTTTGTATATGTACACTGACACCTAGTCACTTCTACATGCAACTCTTGAACGGAATCGTTCAACGCAGTCATCCCAACGCATTCAGAACGAGAACAAAAAAGAGGAAGAGAACAGACAATCATTTCTCGCGACGACCACTTCCATCGTTCCTCACCGCACGCTCGCCCCAGCACGAGCAGGATGATTCCTCGAGGAATCTAGTTGGAGAACTTGGCGTCAACCTGCTTGCTATATGGCAGATGCGCGGGTCAGCAAGTTGATTCTTTGGTACATACGATGGTCATGGGCAAAAGAAGACGCGAGAGGGAGGAACACACCCAGAGAACTTCTCGTAGGCACCGCGAGCGCCGTCGGTGATCTTTTCCTGGTTATCGCGGCTGAGGTTGAGGCCGGCCTTTTTGTTGATCATGTCGAAAGCTGTTTATGCAGACGGCACGATTAGTAGTCATTCAGGGCCTGATTCTTTCGGAGCGCTGCAAGGCCAAGATGTCTGTCCTCTGTATCTAAGTATGTACCCACCCTTGTCACCATAATCCTGTTGGTCGCCGGTCTGCTGGTTCTGGTTCTGGTTCTGGTTCTGGTTCTGGTCCGGATTGGCGTCTCCGCCTTGCTGCTGTGGTGGCTGCTGGTTCCCGTCGGCAGGTTTGTCACCGCTTGAAACGGCGGTGGCGGCTTTCTTGAGGAAATCCATGGTGTGTGAATGCAGAAAGGGGGAGGAGGGCGAGGTAAACGTATCTAATACGTCCAATTTGTGTTCACGGCAACGAAGTGGAATGCAAAGGAACAAAGGGAAAGGAAAAGAAGAACTGCAGAAAGTGATGATGGCAGGATTCTCAGCTACTAAATATGTTTCCAGGCCACGTCCAGCATTGTTTCCGCGCTCCCTGATCGTCATCTTCCATCCTTTACCACCATCGTCATGACCTCACGGACTGGCCGGCCCTCGTCGGCCCCGTCCCGTTCCTGACCTGTCCAGCTGAATAGGCTTAAGACGGGCACCACTATTCTCGCACTAAGTACTTTATAGGTATCGATTGATGGATCCGGTCGTGATGCATGACCCCTCACCACCTGCCAGTCTCATTTCCCTGGGGCTTCAACGCAATGCAGCTTCGGCGTGGAATCCCTCCTTCCCCAGTCTAAGGGAAGCACTGCCATGGCGCCGATGCCATGATTCAAGCACCTTTTGAGCTTGGAGCTTTGCCGAAGCTTTCCAGCTGTCCGCAGCTTTCATACTAAGCGCCGCGGGGCTTTCCATCGGGTTCCATCGTCTCAGTCCGGACGTCTCGACCCCGAGTTTGCTCTTTGCGTGGGTGAGTCTGTGCAGTGCTGAATAGGAAACTCGACTCGCAAGTGGTCTGGTGAAGAAGATCAATGTTCCGTAATATCAAACTGCTGTTTATTATTGTATATGCTCGGTGTGTCGGTGTGCTGCCCATCAGGCACCACACATGTCGAGAAGTTCCAAACATGGGGCTCACGACGCCGCAGCATTTTGCAGCCTTCAATGTTCAACCACACATTCGACGCTAACTTCGTACTCAGCTCCTGAAGTACCCATCGCCTTAACCCCAAGCCTGTCGTGTTCTCTTTGGGCCGTCTTGCTGAAAGAAAAAAAGAAAAGACAAAAAAAAAAGAAAAAAAAAAAAATAGACTCCAAGCTAAATGCTGCCAAGCAAGTGACGGTTCCATTTAGGTCCGAACAAGGAGCTAATGAGACCTCACCACTTCAAGGGAGCCGCAAGTAAACTTTTCTGGGAGGCAACTACCGGGATCTCTTTTTGTCATACAGGCTCTTTTTAGATACTCGTATGTCATAGCATGCAGCGGTCTTTGTCTTTTGCTAACTCTATGACATATTCTATGGCTATACAAAATTAAATACGCACGCAAAAGACACACGAAAAATACAAAGGTATCAACTGTGATTGGCTCCGCTAATCTTTCAGCAAGAAAAACTTCTTGTCAGCTCCTGAGTGCTGCAAGGTGGGAGAAAGTAGGGATAGGAACACGCAAAGAGACGGGGGCAAAAGTCACATGTACTTCCAAAACACGTCAAGTCTCACAGACCAAACTCGGCAAGCATCTTCCTGACATTCTCAACATCAAGCACCACCTCTTCCACCATTCGGGGCATACGTCTCCGTCGAGCAGCAGCCTCCGCATCCGAGTCGCTCATCCTCTCTGGTCGCTGCAGACACGCAAACCTGTTCCATGCACGCAGAAGCTGCTCAAACTTGTCCTGGCCCCTCTGCTGGTAAAACGATCTGAGATGGTCCAAGTACGCGTTGAGTTGGCTCTCGGAATCGGCACACTCGGCGACGAGGCTCGCTACGGAATCTACTGACTGCTCGAATGCCGTGTCCCCGAGCGCACCGCTCTGCAGACTCAGACTGGCGTCTTGGATCCTGGCTATCACGTCGCTGTGCCGGTGCATGTCGTCGGGGATGCGCATCACCTGGGTGGGACACTGGAGCACCGAGTCCTGCAGTTTCAGATACGGTTTGCCAAGGGAGGCGACGGCCGATGCCGTGTGTTGACCTTCAAATATAATGGGCAAGTTGGCCTGTTGGAGGGCCTCGAGGAATGCTTCGGGCGAGACGAAACCCACGTGGGCGTACAATATCCTGACCCCCGTGTTGGTCCATCTGTGAGCGGCGGCAGGCACACCAGGAGTCTCTGCGACGTGAGGCCGTGGAGACTGCTCTTGGAACCAGTCCAAGGCGTCGGGGAGTTGCTCCAGTCTGTGAATGCAGCGGACGCAAGTCGAAAGATTTCCCGAGGTCGGCAGTGTGCTGCCGCGGTTTCGAGACGTCGAGTGAGGGGAAGGGGAGCCATGCCGCCCATGAAGATAGTCTTGCAGCCTGGCAAAGGCGTCGGCCCAGAACTTGTCGAAATTGAGGACAAGAATGCGTGGTCCTCGAGTTCTGTGTGGACTCTCGTCGTCTTTTCCGCTGGGCTTGGGGAATCTGGTTGTGGCGCCTTCCAGAAGAGCAACGATGTAGATGTACAGGAGATTGGCCGGCTCTATCTGCGACACTCCGTTGGTCTGCCGTAGCCCGTACACACAGGAGAGAGATGTCCATGTATCGTCTACTGGGGGCGCTCTGGCAGCGAGCAGGCGCCGCAGAAAAGAGTCGTTCTCCTGGTCGTGGCCGCAGCCCTCGGGACGGGGCCGAGGGCACGAAGACTGTGTAGTCACAGTGCTTGGCAGACGATACGCCGTGTGGAACAACCTGCTGCCCAGACGGTCGCCGCTCAGCAAGTCGATCGGGGCCAGACGGCTTGAAGAATGGAAGTCAAGACCGTCCCGACACCACGGCCACTGGAAGGGCTGGGCCTTGAGCGCGGTCCGGACATTTAGCATATCGGCGAGACTGCAGCGGTAGACTCGTCCGATTTCTGCGCCGCCCGTCAGACCAAAGTCTACCAGTTTGCTGCGGCTGCCGGCCGCATGGGAATCCGACTCCGGGCGGGCGAAATCCTGCAGCGGGAACCACTGCACCGTCGCGGCATGCATCTGCCGCGGCAGCCCATCGGGGCCGGGGCCGTCTCCGTGCATGTACCGGGGCAGCAGACGCGGCAGCTTCTCGACATTGAGGCCACAGCCCGGGTTGCCCTCATCGTACACCACCGTGACCAGGCCCGCATAGGCATAGTCGCCGACGAGGCGGAGGAGCAGATCCACGGACGACGCCTGGTGGCCAAAGTTTGCTGTGCCGGCTATGAACAACCGTATCTCGGCGTACGAGTGTATTCTCCGCAGGGCTTGGTCCAGGTCATCGAGTGTGGTCGTGTCGGCGGCGGCCACGGTATGTGGTTCTGGTATCGAGGTTCGTGGAGCGAGATTGTGCATAGTCAATGATGGAGTATATCTTCAAAGACGCGAGTTCGGGCGTCAGTCTTGCGAGTGCCCAACCCGTGATGAGAACAGAGAGCACAGAAAACCAATTAGCACAGCATCAGTGGATCCGCACCATACATTGATCATGTTCTGCATCACAAATGAATTCATGTGCTGACGATGTCCCGGTCTCCCCTGGGCGCCCCCCTCCCGCTCCCAGAAGAAGTCGCCGATGCAAAAGACAAGAGACACATCTAGATGGGAGGAGGGCCTTTTGTCTAGACTCAGGCTCATCCATGTATGTATGTATGTATGTATGTATGTGCGTGTCAGCAATACTACCCAGAACTACCCCAGCTTGAACCAATGCCATGTATCCATGACTCCCGCCTCGCTTCACGCTTTTCTCAAACAAGCCTCATGAATTCTGATGACGAACAAAAGGCCCGCGGGGACGGAAGAGGGGTTGCAGCCTCTGCTGGCCAAGCCCAACATTTTTTGTCACGTTGCTCATTACGAATACTCAGCATTTGTGAACACAAGACATATTTTTCATGCGCGCTGCCCAATGCGGTAATCAAACAGAAATAAATGGAGGGGGTTCGGGAGGGGGGGAGCTCTCTACCTGCATCGCGCTCCCCGCCTTCGCTGTTGGGTAGGCCGTGAATATATGGGTGGAGGAGAGCATGATGAATGGGAAATATAAGCTGGGCTTTCCCTTTGTCCTTGTTTATTATGTCGTAGCTAAAGATTTATGACACATTAGTACATGCATATTGAAGCAAATATCTAGCGAAGAAAGAGAGAGCAGAAAAAAAGAACAAAAAGGGTAAAAAAAAAAAAAGGAAAAAAGGAAAAAAGGAAAAAAA
>SRPW01000213.1:0-30925 GCA_018360225.1 Claviceps pusilla | reverse complement strand
GTGCGGGCAAATTCGCAAAAAGTTTTTTTTTTTTTTTTAAACTCTTAATTATAAGATATAGGTAGGATAATAAAAGAGCAGTAATTTTAGAGCAGGGCTATATAGCATTCTAAGCATAGGCGTAATCTAAAGGCATAGAATTAGAGTGCCCTCTACTATATACTTATAAGCTAAATAAAAATATAGAAAAAGTAAATTAAATAATTATAATAAAGTCTATTGCTATACTCTATAGCGTAGGGCTCTTACTAAACCTATAGTTAGAAAGTATATAAGCTATAGCTTTCCTATATAATATAAGTCTAATATAGCAATTAGAGTAGAAAATGCCTATTAAAGTCCTTAAGAGCTAGTTCTATAATAATATATATTTACTAATAAAAGCGCATATAGCAGACCTAAGACTAGATTAGAGCGGCTTATATGCATATAGATACCGCGCTTTTCTAATATTAAGGGAGCGTAAAGCTAATAGAAATAGATAGCATTTTAAGATAAGCCCTAAAGGCTATATTAGATATCTAGTAGGCTATATAGCCTTAAGGATTTATTATATATAGATCCCCTTACTAAAGAAAGTAATAATAATAAGGAATATAACCTTTAATAAGAAAGTCTTTTATAATTTAAGAAAAAAAAGCGCTAAAGTATAATTAATTCTTAAGCTAAAAGTATAATTCTAAGCTCTTTAAATAGATATAGAACTTAATAAAGAAGTTAATCTCCTTTTATTATTACTAAAGCAATTACTAGGGATAGAATAAATGCACCTAGAGAGTTTAAACTTAGGGGTAGAAGTGCCTAATGTAATAAAGGTTTCTAATAAAGCACTCTTAGAAGCTTATAAATACATTTTTAGACTTTAAACTCCTTAGGTAATGCTTAATTATATAGTTACAGAGCAAACTATATATTAAGGAGAGGCTTCTATAAGCTTTAGTTATAAAAGCTAATAGAGCTTAATTAATAAGGGTTAATAAAACCTAGATAATTCTATAGTTCTAGAATAATATGTATAGGATTAAGGTAATAAAAATAAACTTACTGCTAAAGGCAAAATAACCACTTAGATATTAAATAAGATAGAAGCTTATTATTATAACTTAGAGCACTTAATACATTAAACAAATGCATTATAGAGTTAGTAAGGACTAGCTACCCTTTAAGACTTATAAGATATACCACTACCCTAGTAAAATTAGGAAGGAGAGAGCTTTTAGGTATAACTAGTAACTTACTAAAGCACTTAACTTTAGAAGCTAGAAAGTAAGGGATATATTTAGAATTAGGATATTTTATATAAAAGAAGACCTAACTGTTACCTTATTAATTGCTTATAGAAATTAATATTAAGTCTATAGCCTAATTAGCTTAAGGATAAAGACTATAATAACTAGAGTATAAAGACTATGTTTACTATAATTAATACTAAGTGTAATAATAAAAGCAGAGCTTACCTTAAAGAAAAAATATAACTAAAAACCCTTTATTAGTTAGATTTTATAAAGCCTTTAAAGAATTATTATAAAGCTATAAATTACTTAATATAAAAGTAATAGATTAAAGTAATAAAAGAAAAGATTATAAAGCTTAAGGAAAGAGGTATATAGAAGTAAATTAAGTAATTATAAGCATAATTAAGGCTAATACTATTAAAGTGGGTTTTTACATATAAATTTAATAAGAAGGGAACTCTAGAGAGATATAAAGCCTGGATTTATATAAGAGGAGACCTATAAGAAAAGGCTACGATTAAATAAACCTATGCTATAACGCTTATTACGTATAGTTTAGAATATTTATAGCTTTAGTAGCTAGGTTTAATCTTAAAATAAGGTAATTTAACGTGAAAAACGCGTTCTTATATGTAAGGTAAAGCGTGAATTTAATACTAGTAATATGTAAGCTACCTAAAGGTTTTAAGATAGTAGATAAATGTATAGAATTACTTAAAGCGTTATATAGACTATAAGACTTACTATAATTATAGTTTAAGGAGCTAAGTATAAAGCTTAAAGAACTAGGGCTTAAAGTATACCTAAAGAAGCCTTATTTATTCTATATAAAAGAGTGCGATGTATTTATAATATTCTTTACAGATAATATTATTATAGCTTTCTATAAGGAATAATTAAATAAGGTAGAAAAGCTAATCTAAGGACTTAAAAGCGCGTATAAACTAGAGGATAAAGGCAACGTGCGTTTTTTCCTAGGTATTTAGGTGCTTTATAATAGAGAAAAATAAAGGATTTACCTAAGCTATAAAGCGTATATTAGTAAAATTAAAGAAAAATTCAGTTAAGCAGGTAATAAATCCTTCCCTGCTATTTTAATTCTAGCTATAGAGTATTAAAAGCGTAAGAGAGAAGCTAATAAGTAGACTGTAAGAGCGTACTAGGAAAAAATAGGGTTAATTCTCTATATTGTTACGTGCTAGATGTCACACGTAAATGGGGGTACTCACATAATAGGTGTGGTACGTTATAAAGTTATAAAGAGAGGGAACACTTAAGTTATAGGTAGGTAGTTAAGTGTATGTATAGTTAAAGTTATCTATTATAAGAAGAAGGGGGAGCGGAACCCTTCTATATATAGTGGGTTCCGCTATTATATATAGACTATAATAGGTCCCCCTTTTATAAAAGAAAACATAGCTTATTCTAAGCTATGTAAATTAAAAAAGAAAAAAAAAAAAGAAAGAAAGCAAGTCTATAGTAATCTACCTATAAAGTTAAGAAACTAGAAGAAAAGAAATAAGCTATAGAAGTCTATATATAGCTAGGTTATAAACTAACCTATAAAAGTTATATAAATAAGGAAAAGGAATATAAGTAAGTAAGTTAGTATAGATATCTATATTCTCTATAGAACTATTAAACCCTTTAAGGTTTACCTCTAGTCTACTAGTTTATCCTATACTATTGCTACTTATTTCTATTACCTATAGATATAGTGCTATTATTAAGGGACTTAGTATTGCTAGCCTTATTAGCCCTAGAGTTATTAAGGTCTATAGTATAGCTTTAGTGTACTATTATAAAGTGGATGTCTTTAGCTAGGGAGTGTTAGACTATAGAGTTAGCTAAGACTTTTTTAAAGATCTCCTACCCTTAGTAGTTAGCTATAGTATTAAGGGTATAAATATTAAAGGTTATTACTATAGCCTTAGCTTCTTCCTAATATTAGGTAAACCTTATATTATTATAGAAACACACTATACTAAGGTTAAGCTTCTGCTTAGTTTTATTAGCACCTATACTATATTAATCCTTTTAAGTATTATTAGTATAAAAGTTATATATTATTCTATTAGCTAGTGTTTAAATATAAATAGTAAGTATTTAAACTTTCTAAGTGCTAATATAAAGAACCTTATAATATACACTAGTAAGATATAAGTAATGCCTAATAAAGATATTAATACAGTCTTCTATTAATTTATAATAAGTAAGGGGAATGTATTTAGCGTTAGAATAGTTATAAGTCTTAGTAAAATAAATAAAGAAATTAATAAGCTATTAGGCTTATAGGATTTTAGGGAGGATAATTCTATTTTAAAGGTTTATTATATCCTTAATACTACTTTTAGTATAGGTTTAAAGGTCTTGCCTAATAAAAGTTTTATTAATATAGATAGTAATAATTAAAGGGAGCTAAATAAAAGCATTTATACTAAGTTCTATAATATAGCGAATAAAAGCTATATTTAGCTTTAGTAGGCTGCTATTTATTAAGAGGTAGTGTAATTTATAAATCTTATAAAGTAGGAAGGTTCTATAGAAACTACCTTTAATAAAGTCCTTAGTGGTTATAATATAATATAATTTAAAGATAAAGGGTTTCCTTATTTATTTTATACCTTCTATAGTATTAGCACTATAGTAAGCCTTAAAATATATATTACCTAGCTTAGTAAAAAGGTTAAGTGTCTCTTTATAGTCTTAGTTAATTTCCTTTTTAGTAAAGAGGGTTTCTTAAGGCAGCGTTAGTATTATATAGCTAGGCATTATAGTTTTAGTATTAAAACTAAAGAAACCCTATATAGCTATATAGGGAGAATAATAGTTTTATATAGAAAAGTAGCTATAGAAGAGATAGTAAGAAGTATAGTAAAGTGTAGAGAAATGCTAATAATAGTAATAAAGAAAATAAAGAAAGTAACCTATAATAAGAAGGTAATAATATTATTAATTAAAAGGAGGTTATAAAAGGGTTATAATAAGGTGAGTTTTTTTATGCTTAGTAGTGTGCTTAGGTGGCTAGGCTATAGCCCTAGCTAAGTAAATAAAGACCCTTAAATATTACTATATTCTATAACCTAAGGTAGATACTAGTATAGGTAAGGTTTCTTATATAAATAAAGATATAGTTTTTATAGCTTAAAGTTAAGAATACTTGTATACCTTATTTACTACTGTTATTATTTAAATATAGGTGGAATCCTATAGGGATTTTATGTTTCTAGTAGTAAATATTATAAATATTAAGTACCCCTACTAAACTATTATATTTCTTACTAACTGTTACGTGCTGGATGTCACACGTAAGTTGGGGGTACTCACACAATAGGTGTGGTACGTTATAAAGTTATAAAGAGAAGGAACACTTAAGTTATAGGTAGGTGGTTAAGTGTATATATAGTTAAAGTTATTTATTATAAGGAGAAAGAGGGAGTGGAACCCTCCTATATATAGTGGGTTCTGCTGTTATATATAGACTATAATAGGTCCCCCCTTTATAAAAGAAAATATAGCTTATTTTAAGCTATATAAATTAAGAAAGAAAGGAAAAGAAAGGAAAGAAAGTAAGTTTATAGTAATTTACCTATAAAGTTAAGAAATTAAAAAAAAAAGAAATAAGCTATAGGAGTCTATATATAGCTAGGTTATAAACTAACCTATAGAAGTTATATAAATAAGAAAAGGGAATGTAGATAAGTAAGTTAGTATAGACGCTATATTCTCTATAGAACTGTTGAAACCTCTAAGGTTTACCTCTAGTTTACTACTATATTCTATGCTATTACTACTTGCTTTTATTGCCTATAGATACATTACTATTGCTAGAGGACTTATTACTACTAGCTGCTTTAGAGTTATTAAGGTCTATAGTATAGCTTTAGTATACTATTATAAAGCAGATATCTTTAGTAAGGGAGCGTTAAACTATAGGGTTAGCTAGGACCCTTTTAAAGATCTCCTACCCTTAATAGTTAGCTATAGCGTTAAGGGTATAAATATTAAGGGTTATTACTATAGCCTTAGCTTCTTCCTAATATTAGGTAAACTCTACATTATTATAAAAACACACTATACTAAGGTTAAGCTCCTGCTTAGTTTTAGTAGCACTTATACTATATTAATCCTTTTAAGTGTTATTAGTATAAAAGTTATAGGTTATTCTATTAGCTAGTAATTAAATATAGGTAGTAAGTGTTTAGACTTTCTTAGTGCTAATATAAAAAACCTTATAATATATACTAGTAAGATATAAGTAATGCCTAATAAAAATACTAGTATAGTCTTCTACTAGTTTATAATAAATAAGGGGAATGTATTTAGTGTTAGGATAGTTATAGGTCTTAGTAAGATAAATAAAGAAATTAAGAAATTACTAGGCTTATAGAATTCTAAGGAGAATAATCCTATTTTAAAGGTTTATTATATCCTTAATACTGCTTTTAATATAGGCTTAAAGGTTTTATTTAGTAAAAGTTTTATTAATATAAATAGTAATAGTTAGAAGGAGCTAAATAAAAGTATTTATACTAAGTTCTATAATATAGTAAATAAAAGCTACGTTTAGTTCTAGCTAGCTACTATTTATTAAAAGGTAGTATAATCTCTAGATCTTATAAAGTAGGAAGGTCTTATAGAAACTACTCTTAATAAGGTCCCTAGTGGTTATAATATAGTATAATTTAAAGATAAAGGGTTTTTTTATTTATTCTACACTACCTATAGTGTTAGCACTATAGTAAGCCTTAAAATGCATATTACTTAGCTTAGTAAAGAGATTAAGTGTCTCTTTATAGTCTTAATTAACTTCCTCCTTAGTAGAGAGGGTTTTTTAAAGTAGCGTTAGTATTATATAGCTAGGCATTATAGTTTTAGTATTAAGACTAAGGAAACCCTATATAGCTATATAAGGAGGATAATAGTTTTATATAAAAAAGTAGCTATAAAAGGAATAGTAAGGAGTATAGTAAAGTATAGAGGAATGTTAATAATAGTAATAAAGAAAATAAAGGGAGCGACCTATAATAAGAAGGTAATAGCATTATTAATTAAGAGGAGGTTATAAGAGGGTTATAGTAATATAAGTTTTTTTGTGCTTAGTAGTATGCTTAGGCAGCTAAGCTATAGCCCTAGCTAAGTAAATAAAGACCCTTAGATATTGCTATATTCTATAACTTAGGGCAGGCGCTAGCATAGATAAGGTTTCCTGCATAAGTAAAGATATAGTTTTTATAGTGTTATGGACTAGCCTAGAAGGCGTCTGCGTTCTAGCGTCGATAGTATTATTATTAACCATAAGGGCATTAAGAAGGAGTCCTAACGTAAACCTCCTACCTTCTACTAGATATAGACTTATAGGAAGGGCTAGCCCTAATAGTATATAACACTCCCCCTCTCTATCTCTATAATACCTCTAATAAGGATTTAAGCATTTAGCTTAAATCTATTATATAACTCCCCCCTTATAGACGTAATAACGTCCTACTAAGAGCGTATGTGCATAACTAGTTAATAATAATATTATAAGTAACCTTACTAGTAACTAAGCCTAGCGTTCTATTATAGCTAAATAGAGAGTATATATATATAACTCTATTAAAATAAACAATAAAGTAATTCTCTAAATTACTTACCCTAGCATCCTAAGTATAAAAAAGTATCTCTCTTTATTATCCCCTCCTTCTTCTACTTAATAACCTACTAGCTTCCTTAGCTTATTAATTATATCCTTATAGCTATCCCCTTATACCTACTTCCTACTTATTAAAATTCTTTATTACCCCTTAGCTTTATCTCTTTAAGTCCTTATTATATTTTATATTTTATTACTCCTACTTTCTTAGCTACTTAACTCCCTAGTATATCCCTAGGTTAGTTATATAGTATTCTATATATTCCCTTCTTACTAACTTAAAGCTTTTTATTAAAATAGCTACTACTACTATACTACCTCCTCCTCCTCCTCTATCTAAAGAAAAATACTATATTATTAAGTACTATATAATAAAAGGTAACTCTAATAATAAATTATATGCCCCTACTATACTTATAACTCTAGAGATATAGTACCTTTTTTATTTTATATATATAGCTTATAATAGCCTTTTTAGCTATATACTAAAGCTAAAAGACTCCTATAAGCTATATTATCTTTATTATTATACCTATAAATATTACCTAAACCTTATAGTATATAGTTCTATACTATACTATCTTACTTATAAGATAGTAAGTACTATTTAATTTAATAGGGTTATTATATAGCTATATATCCTTACCTATAATATACCTAATAGGAAAGGGTAATATATAACCCTAATGCCCTAATTCTATACCCTTAGGCACTACTTTCTTAATATATTAAATAATACTTATAGGCTTACTTATACTACTATTACCCTAAGGTTTACCCTCTTTACTACCTATAATACTCCTTACTATAGGCAAAACACTAGCACTCTAAACTCTATTATACCTATATAAAACTAAGGTAACCTTAATAGTACTACCTTTTATTTTTTATATATTATTATAATATAAAATACCTATAAATTATCTACTATTTAGCGCACCCTTACTAACTATATAGATATATTAGCTATTTAAACTCCCTTTTACTAGCTTTACTTTAATAATGCTTTTAGCTTTAATAATAGTTTAAATAATAACTAAGAAGAAGGCAATAAAGGGGTATCTAATAAAAGCCTTAAAACTATTAAGGTATTTAAGCTATTAAGTCTATTTATATAAAAGGGAAGGAAAGGGGCCTAATATATTTAAAGTTATATACTACTAATTTCTAAATAAAATATTCTTTATTACCTTATTAGGCTATTATTATAAAGTATACTGCCCTATTATGCCTTAAACCTAGTAAAAGCAGCGGTATCTACTATACTCTTAAAGGGCTTCTAAGTTAGCTATATATATCCACACTATTTAACTAACACATCCCGCCTCTTACTATATCCTTACACATTCTTTACTACTAATATATCCTTCACTATATATTCTAATAACTCCTCCCTAGAATTATTACACACCCTAATTAGACTAGTGTAGCTATTTTATAAAACCTAAGAGAGAAGTAGGTTATTTACTGCTTTTTCTACTAGGTCTATATAAAAAATAAAGTATATACTTCCTAGAATATCTAAGCAAACTATTAGCAGTATAGGGACCTTTAATATAATATATTTTATTATTACTTAATTAAGTTTCTTACTTAGCTATTTAATATAAATATTCTATAAGCTAAGCTAAACCTTATCCCTAATATAATACTTTTTAGCTAGGTATTATAAGTAGTTTATAGCCTCCTACTAGCATTATTAAGCAAAGTTAATTATAGCTTAAGTAAGTTAAATACCCTCCTAAATATATTCTAAAAACTATACTACCTACCCCTTAGGAAATATTTAAATCCTAGCTAAAGGTAGTGCACGCTAGACTAGGTTTATATTATACCTATATAAGGCTAGATTAGTGCTTACCTCTATAACAATAAAGGTATAGTTATTTAATATTAGTTAGTAAGCTACTATATACCTTAGCTAGTCTATTTAGAAAAACATAACTATAACCCTAAGAACTACCTATACCTTTTAATTTATATATTCTATACTACTATTTATTTAAGAGTAATAGAAAGTAAAGAGGAGATACTAAGTACTAGTTAGGATATATAGAGAGAACTAAAAAGTACTAACCTAGTCTAAGCTATAGTTAGAGATAATACTATATAAAAACCTATAGAAGCACTACTAGTAATATAGAAACTAGTCTATATATATCTTAGCATCTATACTTTATATTAGCTTTAACTATATATATTTAAATAAGTAATCTATAATTACTATAAAGTAATATAGAGAGTCCTTATTAGCTATAGGCAGTTTAGTTATAAAATTTATAAAGATTTAAAATTAATAATAGTTAAAGGCTAGGACTAAGTATAGAAGGCCTTATCTTAGCCTTTAACTCTTCTACCTAGTGTAGTAATAATAGTTTTATATATAATATATAATATCTATAAATATACCCTTCTAATAATAGTTATAGTAAAAAGCTTAAAATATAGTATTCTTTCTAAGGTATCCTAATATAAAGGAGTTATAAACCTACTAAATTAGCATTATAGTAAGTAGCTTATACTTAGGCGCCTATAAATAGCCCTAGAATAGTAACACACTATATATATTAAGGGTATAGTTACTAATCTATTATTATATCTTAGCCTTTAAAGGGAAGCAATACATCCCCTAATATAGTATAGTAATCTTAATACTATATAATTTATCTACCTATATAGCTTAGTCCTAAAGCTTTTAAAAGTATATATTAGTAAAGTAGGCATTGCCCTAGAAAGGCTCTAAAGAGAGGCCTAGTAGGGAATTATTTAAACACTCTCTACTATTTAATTATATTTCTATTAGGGTAAATAAATAGGCTATAGTAATAAGCTATAGTAATTACTATAGCTGCCCTAGGGATAAGGACTTATTTTATTTATAGTATAAAAGGGCATTAGGTTACCCTACTTAAGAACTAGGTTAATAGTAAAGGTAATAATAAAAAAGGGAGAGGAACTCTACTTATTAAGCCTATCTTTTAAATATCTTATATAAGCTAGTAAAGTACTGAAGGTTCTTATAGTTTATAAAGATAGTAAAAAGCTTAGCTATACTATATAATTCTACTAACTATACCTTTAAATAAGAGATTATACTTAATAGCTTCTTATTATAAATAATATAGTTCTACTCTACTAGTAATAAGTATATAGAATAATACATAATAAGGTATAAAACTCTAGCTAAATTATATTAGAAAAGGTAGCTGCCTAGCGCCTCTTTAAAAGCATTAAACTCTAATACTATATCCTTATTAGGGTTCTATTATACTAAAATAGAATATAAAATAAAAGCATCCTTAAGGCATTAGAATACTGCCTTATATTTATTAAACTAAATAAAAGGGACCCCCTTCTTTATAAGTATAAGGAGAGGGCCTATTAAATTTATAAAGTTTAGTATAAATTCCTAATAAAAGTTTATAAAGCCTAAAAAACTATATACTCTATATATTTAAGTAAGAGGCTCTTAGTCTATAATAGCCTTTACCTTAGCTAGGTTTAGGTATATTACCTAGCCTATATATATAATAAACCCTAAGTACTTAACTTTTTATATATAAAAGGTATACTTCTTTATATTAAGATATAAGCCTACCTATTAAAGCTATAAAAGGATCTCTTAGGTTAGCTTTATATATTCCTTATAGGAACCCCTAGAGTAAATAAGGATATTATTAAGGTAAGCTATAGCGTACACACTAAGTGTATTACTAAGCACACTATTAATATAATACTAGAAGCTAGCTAGCACACTAGTAAAACTAAAGGGGCATATAAGCCACTTAAAGAGCCTAAACTAGGTATAGAAAGCTATAAAGTGTTTATTACCCTTTGCTATTTATAAATAATAAAAGGCTAAGTAAATATTAAACTTTATAAACTACTTAGCTTTAGCTAGGGATTATAGTATTTTCTTAATTAAAGGTAGTAAGTAGTAATCCTAATTTATAATAGTATTTAAGGTATAGTAGTCTATATAAAAACACTAACCCTTATTTGCTTTCTTTACTAATAAGACTAAAGCTACTACTAATAAGAAAAAGGTATATATTTAACCCTTATTTATTAGGTTTACTATTTGCTTCTAGATTTTAAGAAGCTAATTATAAAGTATATTATATAAAGGAGCCTAAGAAAGGGGTAGTATAAGCCTATCTTTATCTTTATAAAGATAAATATAATAATTTATATAGCCTTTATAAGGGGATAAGGTGTTTACTTTCTTCTTATAAAATAGGTCTTTAAAATTATATAATTTAGTAAGGAGCTAGATATATATATCCTTCTAGTCTAGGGCTAGGGGCTTTAATAAAGCCTTTAAAGCTTAATTTATTTCTTATAAGCTAGTAGTAATAAGGTAAATTAAAGTATTTAATCTAGTAGCTCTTTTAGTAAAACTAGCATAGACTAACTCTAAAATTGTAAGTATAGGTGTTTTAACCTAGCATGCCTTAGATGTATATATTATAAGGCCTAGCTATAAACTAATAACTAATAAGCACTAGTCTATATATAGTACTATATAATTATAAGCAAGCTAAGGTGCCCCTAAGATATAGTTATAGGAGAGGCTTAGGATAATATAGGCTACTACTAGGAATATTTAATTATTTAAGTTAGCCCTAAAATAGACTAAATAGGTAATATAGAGGTATATACTAAAGTTACTATAGTAGGATAGTATAGTATAAGTAGCTATAATAAGGGTATATAGGTAGTAAAGTTAGAATCTCTAAAGGCTAAGCACTTAAACTATCTTTTTACTTATAGTAGTAAAAGCATTATATTTACTATTTATTTAAATATTAATAAACTTAGTTTTATTATAAAAAAGTAGAAAAAGAAATAGTACTTTCTCTATTATTTATTCTATCTCTTTATAAACCTTTAGTTTATACCTTAAGTATAGATACTCTATATTCTATATACTATAATATCTCCCTCTACTAAAACTTAGGCAATAGGCTTATCTTTTTCTACTTTAGAATCCCCCTTAAATATAGTTAACTCCTTAGTAAAGATATAAAGTATATAGATAAAAATAGCTAAGCTTGCTATATAGGGTAAGTAAGTAGGTAGCTAAAGGTATTTTATAATTTAATAACCCTTTTTACTATAATATAAATATTAACCTGCCTTCTATTAGTACTAAACTACCTTCTTTAATACCTAAGTAGTGTATATAGTATTTAATATAGTGCTAGTGCCTATATATTAGCCCTAAGGCCCTAAAAAATAAGCAGTATTAATGCTTATTATAGCTATATTACTATTAAGGTTATAGCTTAGGCATTATTATTGCTAAGCCTTAACCTATTCTTTAATTTAATATAAGTTAATATTTAATATAATACTATAGTACTATATAACTACTATTAAGTAGTCTAAGTAGAGGATATTATAGCCTATATAGTAGTCCTTTATCTACTTATTAAGACCTATATAAAGCCTTATAAGCTTTATTATATCTACTTATATACTATTATTTATAAAGTAAAGCTTTTATTTAAAATAAATAAAGAAGTCTATAAATTATTTATTTAGGCATTACTTTATTTAATTAAGCTTTAAAATAGTGTATTCTTTTTAGTATAAGTCTATAAATATTATATTAAAGTATTTAAAGAAATAGCTAAAAGTATACTAATACTTACTACCTAATTTAAAGAATAGTGTAATATATATTTAAATCTTAAGTAATAAGTTTTAGTAAATAAGAAACTATTTATTATAATTAGTGCTAATAAAATTAAAATTAGCTTCTAGTTTATATACTATAAGGCTTTACTAGGCTTAAAAGAAGTCCTTATTATTATTATAAGGGTTCTTTATAGGGAATAGTTTATAATAGGGTTACACTTAGTTAAAGTTTATTAAGTCCTTTATAGAGATAGCTTAATTTACTATAGCTGCTTAGTAGTATAGTTTCTTAAGCTAAGCTACTATTATAGAGATAGTTTTATAGAAATAGTGTAAGTTCTATATATTACCTAATTAGGTAAACTATTTATAATATTAAGAGTTTATTATATTACTTATATAAATATAGTTATTATAAATTATATAGTAATAGTTAATAATTATTATAGACTAGCCTAGAAGGCATTTATATTCTAGCGTTAATAGTATTATTATTAACTATAAGGGTATTAAGAAGGAGTCCTAACATAGACCTCCTGCCTTCTACTAGATATAGACTTATAGGAAGGGCTAGCCCTAATAGTACATAACACTCCCCCTCTCCGTCCCCGTAATACCTCCGATAAGGATCCGAGCATCCAGCTCGAATCCATTACATATAGCTTAAAATTAAGAACACTTGTATGCCTTATTTATTACTATTGTTATTTAAATATAGGTAGAATCCTATAGGGATTTCGCGTTCCTAGCAGTAGGCATTATAAATATTAAGCACTCCTGCTAAACTATTATATTTCCTACTAACTCTATCCTTTTAAGGTAGGTAAGTAATATAGAAAATTAGAAACTACTTATACTTATATAACTATTAGGATTCCTATAATAGAGTACTGCTAAAATAGTAATATAAGAAATAATAGGAGCACTAGAATATTTTACTAAAGGGATTAATCGAATCCCCCTTTTATAGTATAATTTTTAAGCTACTTATAGTAATTAGCTAGCGTTTATTATATATAAAATACCTTAACTAAGGAGTTAGGGTCTTATCCTTAGTATGCTTAGTAAATCTTATTATAGTAGAAGTCCTAGGGGTGCCTTTAGTTTTAATAATTTATACTTTAGCCTTAATAGCCTTTACTTTAAACTAAAGTAATTTAATAAAGGATTTAATAGTAGAAATTAAAGCTATTATAGTAAACTTATATTTTTCTAATATAGTAAGGTAGGATTCCGCGTCCTTAATAGTCTTTACTATAGTTATAGACTTAGTAGCCTCTATAATTCTAGCGTTAACTATTCCTAAGGTATTAGTTTTTATAATATTATAGATATTTATAAGGCCTTTAATGCTATTATAGTGTTTTTTAAATATCTTACTATAGTCTGCTATAAAGGACTAGAGGGCTTCTATAGCTATCTTTAATACTATAATGCATGCAAGGACCTTATTATATATACCTAATAACTGCTTAGATATAGTAATAGCTACTTAGGCACTTAGCTTAAGGATCTTTATAAGATAAAACTTACTAATTATTACTAAAAGGCTACTAAGGGTTCTATTTAAGTAGCTAAAAGCATTACTAATATATTTAGTAATAATAATAGACTTTACTAAAAGCTAGGAAGTCTAGTAATAGTTTTTATAGTTATCCCTATCTTTTTAAACAAAAACTACTATTTAAAGGGAGTTTTAAGTAGTGTAAATTATAAAGAGTTCTAATTTACTTTTAGCTTAAGCTTTATTACCTTTTATAGTAGCTACTATAGCTTTATTACTTTAGGCCTTAAGTCCCTTAAAAATATTAATATAGTAGGCTACTACTTCTAAGTATAGCTTATAGAGGGGATTATCTTTTTTAACGCTAAATCTATTATAGCTAATTCTAGCTCCCGCCCTAGTAAATTCTATACTATAGATATAAAGGGCATCCTTAAAAGTCTAATCCTTTTTCTTAAGTCCCTACTTATTAATATATTGCTACTCTATGTAGTCCTTTCCTATATTAACTATAGTAATAAAGTTAATATTATTTAATGTATTATAAGGTATATATATATTGCCGTTAGCTCTTATAAATTAGCAAAGGTGCTAGTGTATTAAGGTATTAATAATGCGCTTTACTGCTTCCTTAGTAATAGTTACTAGCTTACTAGTTAGGTTTATTAAGGATAGGCCTATTAGGGTCTTCTCCTTAATATTATTAGCGTTATTTAGCTCCTAGTTAGAGTCTATATTATTCTTATTAGGAATATTCTTATCTATATTATAGTTAGCTATAGTAGGCTAAGGCATAATATAGAGTGTGCCTAAGTTATTACTATCTCTACTATAAGATTTACTGCTTTTAATAGCTAAAGTACTCCTTAGCTAGCTAGTTAAGATATTAGTCTCCTAGAGATAGGAATTAAATATAAAACCTAATAAGTTAGCTAGGTTAATATTATAGAAATCTATACTATTCTTAAGGTTTATAGCTAACTACTTTAAAAGAATTATAGAAAGTTAGTAGTAAGGAGAGGGTTTAATAAAGGCTTTAATATATAAGTATAGAAAGAAATATAAGAGTTTGCTATATATATCCCATTAAGCCTTCTCCTAGCCTAACTTTTACTAAATACTAGTATAGTAATTAGTAAAACTAGTATAAAGAGCCTTAAGTTAGTAGATTTAATATATTATAAAAGGCCTTAAAGAGGTTAAGGGTTTAGGTAGTGTATTTATACAAGCTAAGGAAAAATATAAATTAAGCATAGATAACTGCTATAAGAAAGAAGGCAGTAGCATATAAATTTTTAAAGAAAAAAGGGATAGAAAAGTAAAGAAAAGAAGGTAAAGAAAGAAGGGGAAAGAGTATAGAAAATAAAGGATTTTATATACCTTAATAAGGCTTTATAAAAGTAAGCTTAAGGTAAGCTTTTATAGTATATAGGGAGTTAGAAAATAATTAATATTTTCTATTAGTAAGGAATTCTCTATATATATTTATAAAATTAAACATAGAGCTAGCGTAATTAGGGTTTTATTAATTAAGAGGCGCTATAAGGCCTTTCTTATAGTATTCCTTATTCTAATTAATAATATTTCTTATAAGGTACTTATTAACTATCTTAGTGGCGTTAACATGCATTTCTTCCTTAGAAATCTATTAATTATCCTTAGTAAAGTATCCCTTTTAGTAGATTAAGAAATTAATATAAGGCTTCTTACCCTTCTTTTAAAAGAATTATATATAGTAATTTTAAATTCTCTTAATTTCCTAGTAGTTTGCTTTACCTAAACTAGTTAAGTCTACTAGTAGTAGTGCTAGCTTAACTCTTTTAAAAAAGTCTTTACTCTATTATAGTTTCTAAATATAAGCTATAAAAACCACTAAATAAACCCTTAAAGTTAGTAGAAAATTAAGGCAAAAGAAGAGTAGAGAGATTTATTTTAAAACCTTATATAGTTTAGCACACTAAGGAGACTATTTCTTCTTAGGCCTACTTAAGAGCTTATATTCTAAGTATAGTCTAAGGTATACTATATTTTTAATATTAATATCCACTAAGTTATACCTAGAGTTATATTAGATTTTTATAAGCATAGCTATTACTATAATAGTATACTTAGCCTCCCTTTAGTATAACCTTTAAAGCACTAAGAGGTTAGTATTATTAGGATTTATAATAGATTTATTTAAATCTATAAGGAGGTCCACTACTATAAGTAGCTTATAATTAAGTATAAGCTTATTAAGTAATTAGTTAATTAAAGCTATAGCTATATTATTAAGGTAGTGTTAGAGTGCTAGAAGTATTAAAGGCTAGGGGATATCTAAATTAGTTATAGTATAATACTATATTATAATAATTATAGTCTAGTTTTTATACTTTACTATGCTATTAGTTTATAGGTAATACGCTATAGCTATAAGGAATTTTACTTTTAGCTTATAAAAAAGCATAGTTTAAAGGTTAGAAATAAACTTAAGGTTCTAATTACTAATAATTTCTTATAGTAGCCTCTAGTTAGTAAGGTAGAGTCCCTTAAATAGGAGTTTAGCCTAGATTTCTACTAAATACTCTTTATAGCTAGGGATAAGGATTATCTTTTTACTAAAAAGATAGTTTACTAAGTAAAGCAAATTATAAGTAGTAAATCCTTCCACTACTTATATTATATTTATAGAGCTAACTTCTAGTATATTAGTAATAAAATCTAATAAAATACTATAAAAAGGGATAGGCTTTGTTTAAAGGGGCCTTATTTTACCTAAGGCTTAAAATTAAAGGACTGCATTTTCCCTATAAACATTATAGTACGCTACATAGGTGTATATCTAGCTACTTATTTATAAAAAGTAGATAGTAGAGAGCTCCTTAGCTATTCTCCCTACACTAAAGTAATAAGTATTATTATAAGTTAGCTAAAGGAGAGCTTTTATATAGTTTTAAGAGATATATAGTTAGTATAATCCTTCTAAATTATAATAATAAAGAAGTCTATTATTACAAAGGTCCTAGCTATATAGGGGAATTTATAGTTAGTTCTAATTAGCTTAGCGTTACCTCTCCCTATATATAGTAATACTCTTAATAATTTAGCTATACTTTATATTATACTAATACCCTACTATAATAGAATCCTTTAAATCATTATTTATAATAATAAAGGCTATAAATTTCTCTTTAAAGTATATATAAGTATTAAGTTTATTAAATTTACTATAGTTAGCTACTTCCCTATAGCTAATATTAATAGACAAGCAAGAAAGTGTATTAAGTACTACATTTAAGGTGCTAGGGATATAGATAATATAGATTTTAAACTATAAGAAATAATTTATAACCTTAGCAAGCTTAAGGTTAGCTTTATTAAGATTTATTATTATAAATAAGGTATACTAAATAATTCCCTTTACTAGTAAGTAATTAGTAATAATATTTATAGCTAATAAGTTAGATTAGGCTATTTTCCTTAGCTTCCTTATCCCCTATATAATAATAGCAACCTCTACCTCTATTAAGCTATACCTCTTCTTAATAGCTAAGGTTAGCTAAAAAAGGAATAAAATAGGGTAAAGTTTATTACTACTAATATCTTTCTTAAAAATACTAATACTATTCTAATTAACTACTAATTAAAAAGTATATAAGCTAAAACCCTCCTTATATATATTAACCTTAAAAAAAAAGGCCTTTTAAGGTTATAGTGCTAAAGTAGAATTTTAGTGTATAGAAGTTTCTAAATTACCTTAAAGGATATAATTTCCTACTTAAAGGGTATAAAACTTACTTACTAAGCTATATATTTTTATACCTACTTAAATAACCTAATAAGGAGCTTATTTTTTTTATAAAGATTCTAAAGTATTTTAGTCTTTCTATCTTATAAAGGTTTAATATATAGGTTAAACTAAGAAACCCCTATATAAAGGAATCTAGCTATCCTTATAAAGGTTTTAAGGCTTAAGAGTATAGTAAGTATTTAAAGGTTTTTAAATGCCTTAATACAGTTACTAGTATTAGTAATACCCTCTATATTTATAATAAAACCTAAGAGTTAAATTAATAAATAGCTAATAAATAACTTTTTAGCTATAATATATAGACAGCACTTTTTAAGGATTTTAAATATAATTTTAAGGTAAGCTAGGTGCTCTTTAAGAGTATTAGAGAAAATTATAATATTATTAATATATATTTATATAAAGGCATAATATTTATAGAATTACTTATCTATAAAGCGCTAAGTATATACTAGGGAATTCTTATATCCTTATATTATAATATAGGATACTTTAATTTCTTTTTTAAAGATAATTACTATTTTATTATAGTATTTACGCTACACTAGAAGTTAGTTAAAGAAACTAAAAACATTAAGAAGGGATATTTAATACTTTCTATATATATTTTTTATAATATCCCTTTAGTTAGGTAAAGGGTATATATCTAGAATAGTAATGCTATTTATAAGCCTTATATTAATTACTACCCTTCCTTTATATTCTTTTTTAGTATTATATTAAATAAAAAAGCTAGGGTATAGGTATAGTGCCTTTTTGCCTACCCCTAGGTAGAATACCTTACTAGCTTTATACTTTTTATTAAAGATTTTATAAAACTTTTTAAAATCTTTTCTACCTAAATAGTATACCTATAAGGGTTTTAACTAATTCTACTAACTATTAATAAAGTTAATATATATCTACTTCTCCTTAGGCATTAGCACTACCCCTTAGTTATAGTAAATATTATATTTATTAGTAAGTTTAATAAGTTTTTCTATAGCTACTAGGTTAAGATTTATAATTTTAATACTAAATTTATTTATAATAAATAGGATATTATTTAGGTATATAATACTATATAAAGGGACGCTGCTATTAACTACCCTAAGGTTAAGGTTATTAATAGTACCCTTATTATCTCCCTTTACCTTAGAAGAAAAGATATCCTTTAATACTACTAGCTCTTTATAGCCCTATAAAATATTAATATTATAACTATAAAAGGTAGAGAAGGTCTTAATATTATTTATAGTAAAGTAGGAGTTTACTATATTTAGGCTTTAAAGGTTCCCTAGCCTTTAGTTAGGCTTAATATAAATTAAAAGGTTTATAAAGTTATAAATTAGTAAGTATTTTACCTACTTATAATCTATAATACTATTAAAAATCTAGCGGTTCTTTAAGATAAAATAATAGACACTAGTGGCCTTATATGCTATATAGTCCTTTTAGAAAACTAGCACTAATTCTAAGCTATATAGCAGTATAGTAATATAGTATATTATAATAACCCTTCTAATTAGAACTATATTAGTAGGGCAGAAAATATAGCTAAGTATAGTTATATTATATATAGATTAAAAAATAACCCTAGGGTTAATAAAGTCGATTTTAATGCTATAATTATATATAAAATCTATACTAATTAATAATTTTAGTGTAAGTTTCTCTATTATATTAATAGTTATAGTAAAGTAACTAAATACTAACTTTTCTCTAGCTTTACTCTTAATATAGAAGTTAAAGGTAGTGGTTTTAATAATATAAAAGAAGGAATTTATACTATTTATAGGTTTAGGCTTCTAGGTTCCCTATTAAATATTATAACTATTCTATTAAAGCCACTCCTTATTAACTAATATTAATAAAGTTTCTATATTAAGGTAGATCTTATAGTTCTACCCTTAGTTATTAAAGTAAAGGTTTACTTTAAGATAAGTAATTACCTTCCTTTTTCTAGTGATTTCTAACTAATATAGCTATATTATAGCTTTAATAACCTAACTATTAGTTAGTCCTCTAGATACTATAATTTTTTTATAATATATAATAATAAAAAGTATAGGTTCCTTAGCGTAGAAAGTATCTATAAAGTTAGATTTATTCTTATTAAAGTTGCTTTTAATAACTCCCTCCTTAACTATATAGTATTTTAATAATACTAGGTAGGATTCTTTAGCTTCTATATCTAAGTTATTTACTATAACTATATAGTTTATATTATTACTATCCTTAAGCGCCTACTTCTTATAGAATTAGGGTCTATAGCCTTTATAGTTATATTAAAAGCGCCTAAAGGAGTTATAGTAATAGGTTTTAGCTTCTTTATATTACTTAGGGGCATTTAACTCCTTAGTATAAAAGGTAGCTACTAGTGTGCCTTTATTAGAATCCTTAGGGAACTACTATAGGGCCCTTTTATAACCTTTATAGAAATAACTATAGTTAGGTTAAAAGGGGTATAATTAGCCTTATAGTTAGTAGTTTCTATATTTATATCTATTGCTAGATTTATAATACCTTTTATAGCTTTATAAGTATTAATAGTAATTACCCTACTAGCATTAAGGTAGACTATAGCTGCCTCTATAGTAGCTATTACACTAAGGGGGTTTATTCTAGTAAGTATTAATGCTATAGTAAGGGGGATCTTTAGCTATAGAGTCTAAGTTCTCTATAAAGAGGTAAGTAGAAGACTAGATCTTATTCTTCTTAGCCCTATAGTAGGTTTTATTACCTAAGATAAAGTCTCTTAAGTCTTATCTTTTACCTTTTACTAAATTAATATATATATTATAGTAGTTTAATTCCACTAGTTAGAGATAAATTTAGTAAAGTTCTATATAAAGTTTATAGTAAAGGTGTATAAAGAGCTAAAGATTAGTGGATTCTTTATTAGCTTTAATATAAAAGAAAATCTTAGCTATAAACTTATATAGTAATATCTTAAATAATATGTTATCCCTAGTGAATTTAGCTTAATTAAGCTATACTATAGTGTTCTAAATCTTAACGCTAAATTCCTTCTTAACTATAGTAAATACTAACTTAAGGTTATAGAAAATCATAGCCCTTTCTATATTATTAAGATATTAATAGTACTATATATAGGCAGTACTGTAGAAGAGGTACTATACTTAGTATTTAATCTATTCCTAGTAATTAGAACTAGTATAACTATAGTAGTCCCTAACTGCCTAGATCTAAAGGTTTATATTTATAAAAATAGTAAATTTACCCTTATACTTAATAGCTTTACTATTAATATTATTTAGATCTATCTTAGAGTTAAAATACCTAATATTATTAAGCTTCTATAAGGGTTCTATTAAATAATTTATTATTAAAGGGGCTTAGACAGTAGAATTCTTATAAGGGTCCTTATCCTTAGGTTGCTATTCTATAGGTATAAATAATAGTTCCTAAGCATATATAGCGTTCCTTAGGTATAGCTTATTATAAAGTAGGGGGTTATATAAAGCCTTATAAAATTCCCTATTTACTAGGTATTCTCTAAGCTAAGAGGTCTTAGTATAGTAAGCATTAAGGGTTATTATATAAGCTAGTTATACTTATATACCTATTATTCTAAAGGATACTATAAAATACTATATATCTAAGGTTAGAGCCTACCCTAAGGCAAATAAAGGGTATTAGGCTAGTTTTATAGTTTACTAGTAAGATTTAGCTAGTCTAGAGGCATTTAGGGCAGTAGTTAAGCAAGTTACTGCTTTACTAATTTCCTTTACACTACTATAGTAGATCTTATTAAGGATAGCCTTTTACTAGTTATATATATTAGTAAGAAATTACTAAAATTTATTATATATATTAGGCTTACACTATTGCCTTTAAGTTTCTATTACCTATAAAGGGGGTATATATTCTACCTAACTATTAAGGGAGTAGGAGATTATTTTATTTTAGTTAATTCCTATAGAATTTAATAATACTCCTAAAAGAGAATTTAGTACACTAAAAGTTATATAAAAGTGGATTCTTATTTCTAAAATAGTTTCCTAATAGAAGCTAGCGCTAATATAGTCCCCTTTCTATAAGGAGGCATTATTTTCCTTAGTATAAGATAAAATATTTAAAGTCTCTAAAGGTCCCCTAATTCCTATACTTACTAAGTCTCCTATTAATTCATTCTCTAAAACGCTATATATACCTATAATATTAGTATTTTCCCTGCATTTTAGGCTATTCTTTAGTATAGTAGTATTATTCTTTAGTGCTAGATTTGCTTATTTAAGGAGGCGTTCTAGCCTAGCTTTATAGATAATACCTTTTACTATTTTTTACTTAGTATTAACTATAGTAAAATCTATAGGGTTTTAATAAATAAATCTTTTAATAGCTAAGGGCTTTAGGTAAATTTAGAGGTTACTATTAATATATTAATATTTAGTAAGAGTTTAAAGGTTCTTAATATTTTCTTATAATAGAAATAGTCTCTTTCTATTCTTAAGGTTAGGGAAGTTTTAGTAAAAAGCCTAAAAATAGTGGATTTACTATAGTTAGTTTTCTATAATAAAGCTAGTAATTAAAGAATTTAGGCTAATAGGTAGGCTTTACTAGTTTTCTCCTATTATTAATATAAGGTTTATAGTTTTTATTATTAGCTCTTATGCAATAAATAGGCATACAAAAGAAACAGCAATTGCTACCACTTATTATATACTAGATATTACATATAAGTTAGGGGTACTTACATAATAGGTATAGTATATTATAAAGTTATAAAGAGAAGGAACACTTAAGTTATAGGTAAGTGGTTAAGTGTATATATAGTTGAAGTTATTCATTATAAGGAGAAAGGGGGAGCGGAACCCTCCTATGTGTAGTGGGTTCCGCCGTTATGTGCAGACTGTAACACTAACTCTATCCTCCTAAGGTAGGTAAGTAATATAGAAAATTAGAAACTACTTACACTTATATAACTACTAGAATTCCTATAATAAAGTACTACTAAAATAGTAGTATAAGAAATAATAGAAGCATTAAAATATCTTACTAAAGGGATTAATAGAATCCCCCTTTTATAGTATAGTCTTTAAGCTACTTATAGTAGCTAGCTAGCGTTTACTATATATAGAATACCTTAACTAGGGAGTTAGGGTCTTATTCCTAGTGCGCTTAGTAGATCTTATTATAATAAAAGTCCTAGGGGTACCTTTAGTTTTAATAGTTTATATCTTAGCTTTAATAGCCTTTACTTTAGATTAAAGTAATTTAATAGAGAATTTAATAGTAGAAATTAAAGCTATTATAGTAGACTTATATTTTTCTAATATAGTAAAGTAGGATTCTATATCCTTAATAGTCTTTACTATAGTTATAAACTTAATAGCCTCTATAATTCTAGCGTTAACTATTCCTAGGGTATTGGTTTTTATAATATTATAGATATTTATAAGGCCTTTAATGCTATAGTAGTGTGTTTTAAATATCTTACTATAGTTTGCTATAGTAGACTAGAGGGCTTCTATAGCTATTTCTAATACTAAAACACATATAAAAACCTTATTATATATGCCTAATAACTATTTAGATATAGTAATAGCTACTTAAGCGCTTAGCTTAAGGATCTCTATAAGATAGGACTTACTAACTATAGCTAAAAGGCTACTAAAGGTCCTATTTAGGTAGCTAAAGGCATTGCTTATATGTTTAGTAATAATAATAGCCTTAGCTAGGAGCTATAAGGTTTAATAATAGTTTTTATAATTACCTCTATCTTTCTAAATAAAGACTGCTATTTAGAGGGAGTTTTAAGTAATATAAATTATAAAGAGTTCTGATTTACCTTTAGCTTAAGCTTTATTGCTTTTTATAGTAGCTGCTATAGCTTTATTACTTTAGGCCTTAAGTTCTGTTGGTATTCCTTAGGATACTAGTGATTCTCTAAGGAATACTAGGTGGATCTGAGACTCAGTGACACAACGTAGGGTCTAGGAAGGTATTTGCAAAAAGGTCTAATTTTATTATAATTAGTGCTATCTAAAAGGGGCATTTTATAGCTAGCATTAAAGCTATGAAAATGCCGTTAGATTCTATAGTGAAAACTCTACACACGTAGACTAATTAGAAGAGTTAGATTCCACAGCTAATATAGCCGCGAATCCGGCTCTTCCTAGCTATGCTATATTATTATAGAATATAGTAATTCTAACACTTAGAATTCTCTCTTTTATAGAAAAAAGAGGAATTGCTTATAAGTTATATAAAAATCTACCTAAAAACCATAGTTAATTATCTAATTAAATAATTAATAAGAATAAGAATCCTACCTTATATCCCTAGTATTCCTTCTCTCTTCTATATGCTTCCTCCTTCTTCTCTATATACTTTACTTATCTTTCTATATAAATTATAGCCTTATTCTTATTAATAAAGGTTTTAAGGGCTTAATTTAGTAATAATTTTATTATAGTATTAGTAATGTTATTATTACTGTTAATCTACCTAATTTCCTTAATTTCCTGCCTTTTATATAATTATTATAGTGCTATAATATTAATTATTAATCTCTTTTCTTTTATAGTGCCTAACCTTATAATACACTTATATAATAAAAGAGAATCTATATAAATAATTGTTAGTATTAGTAGAATTTATAGCTTTTATATAATAGTCTATAGCGTTATATTAATTATATAGGCAATATCTACGCCTTAGACTATTATATATAGCTTAGAGGCAAAAGCACTCTTTATAACTCTTTTACTTTTTATAAAGCTATATATTATAATATTGCCTTTTAGTATAAAATTTAATTTAATTCCCGCTTCTTTAGTACTAAGGATAATTATATATCCTAGTTAGAAGCTAAGGTCTTTATTATTTATAAATAAACTATTTATAAAGATATATAAAGCCATAGCAGTAAGATTAAGTAGAATATACCTTAATCTATAGTTATACTGCTATATTTACTACTAAATCCTTTTATTTAGATAATTTATATTAGATTCATTAGGATTCTAAACTTAAATAGTAATAGAGAGGTTAAATATAGCCTCTAGTTAATAAACTAATAATATATATGCTCCTTACACTCTTTGTTTAATATATTATTACTTTATAGTTAGCTTATTAGGTTTAATAACCTTAAGCTTCTTACTTTATCCTTTTTAGTAAAGTTTAATATAATTTTTATTAAATTTATATAAGATATATTTATTAAAAATAAGGGGTTTAGTTAGTATTAAGATTTATTTAGGTTTTACTATAAATCCTACCTTCTTTAATTCTAATTTCTTTATCTTTAAAAACTTTATATTACTAAGACTAATAGTATTATCTATTTATATACTAATTACACTAAAGTATCTAATTATATTAAATACTATTAAGAAATATAGGTTATATATAGAAGTAATTATTATTAGCTTCTTATAGCAGTAGTAGAAATAGGTTACTTACTAATGTATACTAGCTTTAGTAATACTATAGAGGGGCTTTATAACTTCTATTATAGTATCCTTTAGGTATAAATATGTAATTTATATTAGTAATTTAGTAATAATTAAGCAATTTAGCGTTGTTTCTAATTAAATATATGCTTATATAATATCCTATAACTATAAAAAGATATAATTTTTTGCTAAGGAAAGTGCTAATATAATAATAAGCCTTTAGCTTACTTATTAAATTATTAGGGATTATATTAAAATCTACGCCTTTTCTATATTACTATAGCCTTATATCACTAGCCTTAATTTCTTATATAGCTTATTTATACCTTTCTCTTTAATTTCCCTTACTATTTAAAAGTGGAAGAGGTATTAATTACTATACTCTTCCTTACTAAATATAATAAATTTAAAGATATCTCTTATTAGTAAAACATTAATTTTCTTTTAATTAAATACTTTAAATAGTTATCCCTTAGTAGTAATCTTTCCTTACCTATATAGGTTAACTACTAGCTCCTAATTACCTTTCTTTTTTTTAGTAAGGAAACTTATAGTACTAAGTTCCTTATTATTTTAATTAAAATCTTTAGTATAATTTAAAATAAGTAAGTGCTTTCTAGGTCTTCTATATCCTTATTATAGTGGTTCTTATAGTAATTAACCTTTATTTACACTAGTATCCTTTATCTTATCTTTCTTATCTTTATTATTAATTTCTTTTATATTTATAAGCTCTTTTATATTATAATAATATAGCTTTACTATTATTAAGCAGAATTTCATAGGTCTATAGGGTAATTCTATAGTATAGGTCTTATAATTAAATAATAGTAATCTATAAGGACTATACTAACCTTCTTTCTTACACTAAATATAGACTTTTAATTATAGTAGTAATAAGTATAATAAAAGGGTATTTAAACTATTTTATATATTAAGGGCATTAAAGACTTACCTTTATATAAGGCAACGCTAAGCTTTATTAATAGCTTTTTATAGTAAAGTAGCTTTTTATACTATTAATAAACTTAGGGGGGAATTATATAATATCTATAGATATACCCTAAATATAAGTAAAGTTAGCATAAGGCTATTAGGTTTAGTAGAGTTATTAATAGCTTTAATAGCTATTTATAGTCTCTAAAAAGGGCTAAGGAGGTCTTTTACTTTATTCTTAATAATATTATATACTCTTTAAAGGGAGGTATAATATTTCTTAACCTTTTTAATACTATAGTATGCTTTAATAGAAACTTCTTTTATATTAATAGCTATTTAGTATATAATATACTAGAATTCTATAGAAGTAAAGTTCTTTTTAGTGTTATAAATAATATTATTTAGAGGACCTAAATAAGTATTAATTTAGCACTCCTTTAATGTATTCTATATATCTTAGGCCTTCTACTTTTAGGGCTTAAGGAAGCGTATAGCTTAGAATATAGTTACTATATTAATAATATATAGTATAGGTTTATTATTAATTTAGAGAATATTAATAATAATCTTATAGTTAAAGTTTATATTATCTTTTAGTATAAACTTAAATCATTCTAAGGCTTTATTATAAAGTTAGTATTAATAATATTTATAGAAAAGTTTCTTAATAATCCCACTAATTACTAATTTACTAGCTTATTACAGTAGCTTTATAAGTTTAGTAACTAAGGGATAGCTAAAACATTAGTATAATTAATATATTTTAGCCTTTAAAAGATAGAAAGTAGTAGCTTTATTAGCCTATAGAATCTACTAAGGGTGTTTCTATTTCTATATAATTAAAACCTTCTTTATACCTTAAATTAGTATATTCTTAAGGTTATTAAGCTTTATATTTATCTAATCTATATTAGAAATATAGAATAGAAAGGGAGTAGCTATATTAAGAATATAGAATTTAATAGTTCTAAAGGTAGTAGAAATATATAAAATTCCTAAAGAAATTACTAAACCTATACTAAAGTTAACTATATATTAGCTAGTAGGCTTAATCTTTAAATATAGTATAATTCTTTATAAAGCTATAGCTTATAGTGCTCCTACTATAGAAATCCCTACTGCTCCTATATCTAGTATAATACTGTGAAAAATATTACTAAAATATTAGTTATTTAAAATAAAGTAATTTATTTTAGGGGTTTTCTCCTATATTATAAGGGTTATACTAAATAATTTATAAGTGGCTATGTTATTTCTAAGTATATATAAAAGGGATTTAGCTTAAGAAGAGGTTAGTTTCTTATAGAAATCTATTTAATTAGATAGTTTAAATAGATTTAGTAGTAAATACGTAAGAAATTATATAAATATTAACTTAGGGGTTATAGTATTACTTATTAGTGTAGTAATATAGGCATTTAATGCCTTCTAAGCTAAGTGCTTATCTTCCTTAGTATTAGTTACCTTAGGTTTTCCCTTATATTTAAAGAGAAATACATTAAAGCTATGTTTAGAGAGAATTCCCTTATAGTTCTTACTCTTTTACTAAGAATCCTTAGCTTTTTATTATTCCTATTTTATATAAGATATTAATTAATATCCTACTTATTAATATATAAAACATTTATATAAAAAGTATAATTTTTATAGTAATTAGCTACTAGGGCGCTAATTAGATAGTTATTTATATTACTAATTAATAAACATTGTTTTATTATTATCTTTTATTGCATTTAGTATAAAAGATAGCTATTATAATATTTTAATTAATTTATTAGTATATAAGCATTTATAAAGGTCTTTAATAACTTCTTTATAAGTTAGAGTAAGGTTAAATATAGTAAGCTTATATTTAGAAACACTACTAATAGTGGTAATAAGCTATTACTAAAGCTTTATATTTACTATAAAAGTATTAAAGATTTTATAATAGATATAGTAAAGTTATTCTAGCATTTAATTAAGGCATTAAAGCTTAGTTTTCTTAGGGTTATTAGTAATAACCTTTTAAAAGGAAATACTATTCTATTTAATATAATAAAACTACTAATTACTTTTAGTTTTAAAGTAATTCCTAATAGCATTAGTAAGGTTATAGATTATTAATCCTTTTTTAATAAGTTTATTAAAATAGTAAGTAAAAGTATTCTCTTTTAGTATAATTAAAAAAGCTCTTACCTATAATATCTATAGAATATTATTTTATATATATTAATCTTTAAAGATATTTATCTTTAGAATAATAAAGTTATATAGTTTCCTACTATATTTCTTATTAATTATATAGCTTTTATTAATTTCTTTAAAAATATAGCGAATTTAATTAGGGGTTAGGTTTATTAGTAGTATTAACCCTTTTAGTGGTTTTACCTAGGCTTTTTATATTAATAAGTTTAGTAACTTAGATTCCTTACAAATCTATTAATTAATTAATTAGGAATTATTAATAATGCTTTTTACTTATAGGGGAATAGGAATTTATAGTTAGTATTATATAGATTAACTAGGGAACTAGCGTTTAATCTACTCTTCTAATGTATTAATAAAAGTAGTAAGGGAAGTAGTATATTATAAACCTCTTATTAATAAAATTAGTATATTATTAGTAAAAAAGAAATTTTATAAGTCCTTTTATAATATTATTAGGATTTATTAAAAATTATTAGCAGTCTAACCTTTAAAGTTTTTATAAAAAGCATTAAAAAGTTAAAGGTTTTTCTACTTTAAAATATTATACTAATAAAGAATAAAAGCAGCTTAATTATTAATATACTACTAATCCTTATATTTTTCTAGTATATTATCCTAGTATATTTTCTATTCTAAAATAAGAATATCTATATATTTATATATAATCTTAGGAAGGGAATCTAGTAACACTTATAATATAGTAGTGTTAGAATTACCTTAGGTAGAATTCCTTAATAAATCTTAGAATTCCTTATTACTTTTATATAAAGACATCCTTATAATTAAATATTCTATATAGTTTTTAACTAGCTTTAGTTAAGATTTAGCGTTCTAGTCTTATAATCCTTATATAAGCTTTTAGTATAATAAAGGGTTAGTTAGTAAGATAAACAAGGGTTTTCCTATAAATAATAATATAAATTATAAAGAATTCTATATTTTAAAAGGTTAATACTAGCTAAACTAGTAAAGGAATCTATTTTTATTATAAAAAAGCTATATTTTTAAAAGTTTAATACTAGCTAAACTAGCAAAAAAATCTATTTTTTTTTAGTATAAATTCTCCCTATAAGTATAATAGAAGTTCTATTTCTTCTAAGTAAATCCCTATAAATCTATAGAATAATATATTCTAAGGATAGATATAACTTACTAATTAGTATTAGTATTCCTTAGAATACTAGTGATTCTCTAAGGAATACTAGGTAGATTTAAGACTTAGTAATACAATATAGAGTCTAGGAAGGTATTTATAAAAAGGTCTAATTTTATTATAATTAGTGCTATTTAAAAGGGGCATTTTATAGCTAGCGTTAAAGCCATAAAAATACTGTCGGATTCCGCAGTGAAAACTCTGCACACGCGGACTAATTAGAAAAGTCGGATTCCGCGGCTAATGTAGCCGCGAATCCGGCTCTTCCCGGCTGTGCCACGTTGTCATAGAATGCAGCGATTCCAACAAGTTCCTTAAAAATATTAATATAGTAAGCTATTACTTTTAAGTATAGCTTATAAAGGGAATTATCTTTTTTAATACTAAATCTATTATAGCTAATTCTAGCTCTAGCCCTAGTAAATTCTATGTTATAGATATAGAGAGTATCCTTAAGGGTTTAATCCTTCTTCTTAGGTCCTTGCTTATTAGTATATTACTACTTTATATAGTTCTTTTCTATATTAACTATAGTAATAAAGTTAATGTTATTTAACGCATTATAAGGTATATATATATTGCTATTAGCTCTTATAAATTAGTAAAGGTATTAGTGTATTATAGTATTAGCAATACACTTTACTACTTTCTTAGTAGTAGTTATTAGCTTACTAGTTAGGTTTATTAAAGATAGGCCTATTAGGGTCTCCTTCTTAATATTATTAGTGTTGTCTAGCTCCTAGTTAGGGTCTATATTATCCTTATTAGGGATATTCTTATCTATATTATAGTTAGCTATAGTAGGCTAAAGTATAGCATAGGGTATGCCTAAGTTATTACTATCTTTACTATAAAATTTACTGCCTTAGGTAGCTAGAGTGCTCCCTAGCTAGCTAGTTAGGATATTAGTTTTCTAAAGATAGAAATTAAATATAAAACCTAATAAATTAGCTAGGTTAATATTATAGAAATCTATACTATTTTTAAGGTTTAAGGCTAACTGCTTTAAAAGAATTATAAGAAGTTAGTAATAAAGAGAGGGTTTAATAAGGGCTTTAATATATAAGTATAGAAAGAAATATAGGAGTTTGCTATATATATCCTACTAAGCCTTCTCCTAGCTTAACTTCTACTAAATTTTAGTATAGTAATTAGTAAAACTAGTGTAAATAGCTTTAAATTAATAGATTTAATATACTATAAAAAGCCTTAAAGAGGTTAAGAGTTTAGGTAGTATATTTATATAGGCTAAGGAAAAATATAAATTAAGTATAAATAACTACTATAAAAAAGAAAGTAATAGTATATAAATTTTTAAAGAAAAGAAAAATAAAAAAGTAAAAAAAAAAGGTAAAGAAAGAAGGAGAAAGAGTATAGAAAGTAAAGGATTTAGTATACCTTAATAAGGCTTTATAAAAGTAAGCTTAAGG
>SRPW01000212.1:0-31088 GCA_018360225.1 Claviceps pusilla | reverse complement strand
CCTTAAGAAGTGCTGCCTATATATTATAGCTAAGAAGTTATTTATTAGCTATTTATTAATTTAACTCTTAGGTTTTATTATAAATATAGAGAGTATTACTAATACTAGTAACTATATTAAGGCATTTAAGAACCTTTAAATACCTACTATACTCTTAAGCTTTAAAACCTTTATAGAGATAGCTAGATTCCTTTATATAAGGGTCCCTTAGTTTAACCTATATATTAAACCCCTATAAAATAGAAAGACTAAAATACTTTAGAATCTTTATAAGAAAAATAAGCTCCCTATTAGGTTATTTAAGTAGGTATAAAAATATATAGCTTAGTAAGTAAGTTTTATACCCTTTAAGTAAGAAATTATATTCTTTAAAGCAATTTAGAAACTCCTATATACTAAGATTCTACTCTAGCATTATAACCTTAAGAGGCCTTTTTTCTTTAAAGTTAATATATATAAGGAAGGTTTTAGCCTATATACTTTCTAATTAATAGTTAACTAGAATAGCACTAGTATTCCTAGGAAAGATATTAGTAGTAATAAACTCTACCTTATTTTATTTCTCTCCTAGCTAACCTTAGCTATTAAGAAAAGGTATAGCTTAATAGAAATAAAGGTTACTACTATTATATAAGGAATAAGGAAGCTAAGGAAAATAGCCTAATCTAACTTATTACCTATAAATATTATTACTAATTACTTACTAGTAAAGGGAATTATTTAGTATACCTTACTTATAATAATAAATCTTAATAAAGCTAACCTTAAGCTTACTAAGGTTATAAATTATCTCTTATAGTTTAAAATCTATATTATCTATATCTATAGTACTTTAAATATAGTACCTAACGCACTCTCTTACTTGCTTATTAACATTAGCTATAGGGAAGTAGCTAACTATAGTAAATTTAATAAACTTAATACTTATATATACTTTAGAGAGGAATCTATAGCCTCTACTATTATAAATAAGGATCTAAAGAATTCTATTATAGTAGAGTACTAATATAATATAAAGTATAGCTAAATTATTAAGGGTATTATTATATATAGGGAGAGGTAATGCTAAGCTAATTAGAACTAACTATAAATTCCCTTATATAGCTAGGACCTTTAAAATAATAGACTTTTTTACTACTATAATTTAGAAGGATTACACTAACTTTATATCCCTTAAAACTATATAAAAGCTCTCCTCTAGCTTACTTATAATAATACTTATTACTTTAGTGTAGGGAGAATAGCTAAGGAGCTCTTTACTATTTACTTTCTATAAATAAGCAGCTAGATATATACCTATATAGCGCACTATAATGTTTATAGAGAAAACGCAGTCCTTTAATCTTAAGCCCTAGGTAAAATAAGGCCCCTTTAAATAAAGCCTATGCCTTTTTATAGCATTTTATTAAATTTTATTACTAATATACTAGAAGTTAGCTTTATAAATATAATATAGGTAGTGGAAGGATTTATTACTTATAATTCACTTTACTTAGTAAACTATCTTTTTAGTAAGAAAATAATCCTTATTTTTAGCTATAAAGAGTATTTAGTAGAAATCTAAGCTAAACTCCTACTTAAGGGACTCTACCTTACTAACTAGGGGCTATTATAAGAAATTATTAATAATTAAAACCTTAAGTTTATTTTTAAACCTTTAAACTATGCTTTTTTATAAGCTAAAAGTAAAATTCCTTATAGCTATAGTATATTACCTATAAACTAATAGTATAGCTAAGCGTAAGAACTAGATTATAATTATTATAATATAGTATTACACTATAACTAATCTAAATATCCCCTAGCCTTTAATACTTTTAGTACTTTAACACTACCTTAATAATATAGCTATAGCTTTAATTAACTAATTACCTAATAAACTTATACTTAGCTATAAGCTACTTATAGTAATAGACCTCCTTATAGATCTAAATAAATCTATTATAAATTCTAATAATACTAACCTTTTAGTGCTTTAAAAGTTATACTAAAGGGAGGCTAAGTATGCTATTATAGTAGTAGCTATACTTATAAAAATCTAATATAACTCTAGGTATAACCTAGTAGATATTAATATTAGAAATATAGTATACCTTAGGCTATACTTAGGATATAAGCTTTTAGGTAGGCTTAAAAAGAAATAGTCTCTTTAGTATATTAAATTATATAAGGTTTTAAAATAAATCTCTCCTCTCTCCTTTTATCTTAACTTTTTACTAACTTTAAGGGTTTATTTAATAGTTTCTATAGCCTATATCTAAAAACTATAATAAAGTAAAGACTCTTTTAAAAGAGTTAAACTAGCACTATTATTAATAGACTTAACTAAATTAAGAGAGGTAAATTACTAGGAAATTAAGAGGATTTAAAATTACTATATATAATTTTTTTAAAAGAAGAGTAAGAAGCCTTATATTAATTTCCTAATTTATTAAAAGGGATAGTTTACTAAGGATAATTAGTAGATTTCTAAGGAAGAAATATATATTAATGCTACTAAGATAGTTAATAAGTACCTTATAAAGAATATTATTAATTAGGATAAGGAATACTATAAGAAAGGCCTTATAGTGCCTTTTAATTAATAAATCTTAATAATACTAGCTTTATATTTAATGTTATAAATATATATAGGGAATTCCTTATTAGTGGAAAATATTAATTATTTTCTAACTCTTTATATACTATAAGAGCTTACCTTAAGCTTACTTTTATAAAGCCTTATTAGGGTATATAAAATCCTTCCTTTCCTACACTCTTTCTCTTTCTTTCTTTACTTTCTTTTTTTTACTTTTTTATCCCTCTTTTTATTAAAAATTTACATACTACTGCCCTTTTTCTTATAGTAGTTATCTACGCTTAATTTATATTTTTCCTTAGCCTATATAGATATACTATCTAAACTCTTAACCTCCCTAAGGCTTTCTATAGTATATTAAATTAACTAACTTAAGGCTATTTACACTAGTTTTACTAATTATTACCCTAGAATTTAGTAGAAGTTAAGCTAGAAGAAGGCTTAGCAGAATATATATAGTAAACTCCTGTGTTTTTTCCTATGCTTATATATTAAAGCCCTTATTAAACCCCTTTCTTACTACTAACTTCCTATAACTCTTTTAAAGTAGTTAGTGTTACGTGCTAGATGTCACACGTAAATTGGGGGTACTCACACAATAGGTACGGTACGTTATGAAGTTATAAAGAGAGGGAACACTTAAGTCACAGGTAGGTGGTTAAGTGTATATATAGTTAAAGTTATTTCTTATTAGAAGAAAGGGGGGGCAGAACCCTTCTATATATAGCGGGTTCCGCTATTATATATAGACTATAATAAGTCCCCCCTTTATAAAAAAAAATATAGCTTATTCTAAGCTATATAAATTAAGGAAGAAAAGAAAAGAAAGGAAAGAAAATAAGTCTATAGTAATCTATTTATAAAGTTAAGAAACTAGAAAGAAAAAGGAAATAAGCTATAGAAGTCTACGTATAGCTAGGTTATAAACTAACCTATAGAAGTTATATAAATAAGGAAAGGGAATATATATAAGTAAGTTAGTATAGATATCTATATCCCCTATAGAACTATTAAACCCTTTAAGGTTTACCTTTAATATACTACTATATTCTATGCTATTATTACTTACTTCTATTGCTTAGAGATATATTACTATTACTAAAGAACTTAATGCTACTAACCTTATTAGCCCTAGAGTTATTAAGGTCTATAGTATAGCTTTAATATACTATTATAAAGTAAATATCCCTAGCTAAAGAGTATTAAACTATAGGGTTAGCTAGAACCCTTTTAAAGATTTCCTACCCTTTATAGTTAGCTATAATATTAAGGATATATATATTAAGGGTTATTACTATAGCCTTAGCTTCTTTCTAATATTAGGCAAACCCTATATTATTATAAAAGTATACTATACTAAAGTTAAGCTCTTACTTAGTTTTAAGGGCACTTATATTATATTAATTCTTTTAAGTATTATTAGTATAAAAGTTATAGGTTATTCTATTAGTTAGTATTTAAATATAAGTAGTAAGTATTTAGACTTTCTTAGTGCTAATATAGAGAACCTTATAATATACACTAGTAAGATATAAGTAATACTTAATAAAGATGCTAGTATAGTCTTTTATTAGTTTATAATAGGTAAGGGGAATATATTTAGTATTAAAATAGTTATAAGTCTTAGTAAAATAAATAAAGAAATTAATAAGCTACTAAGCCTATAGGATTCTAAGGAGGATAATTCTATTTTAGAGGTTTATTATATTCTTAATGCTGCTTTTAATATAGGTCTAAAGGTTTTACCTAATAAAAGTTTTATTAATATAAATAGTAATAATTAAAGGGAGCTAAATAAAAGCATTTATACTAAGTTCTATAATATAGTAAATAAAAGCTATATTTAGCTTTAGTAAGCTACTGTTTATTAGGAGGTAGTGTAGTCTATAAACCTTATAGAGTAGAAAGGTCCTATAGAAACTACCTTTAATAAGGTCCCTAGTGGTTATAATATAATATAATTTAAAAATAAAGGGTTTCCTTATTTATTTTATACTACCTATAGTGTTAGCACTATAATAAGCCTTAAAATATATATTACCTAGCTTAGTAAAAAGGTTAAGTGTTTCTTTATAGTTTTAGTTAATTTCCTCCCTAGTAAAGAGGGTATCTTAAGATAGCATTAGTATTATATAGCTAGATATTATAGTTTTAGTGTTAAGACTAAGGAAATACTATATAGCTATATAGGGAAGATAATAGTTTTATATAGAAAAATAGCTATAAAAAGGAAATTAAAGAGTATAGTAAGGTATAGGGAAACGCTAGTAATAGTAATAAAGAAAATAAAGGGAGTAACTTATAATATAAAGGTAATAACATTATTAATTAAGAGGAGGTTATAAGAGGGTTATAGTAAGGTAAGTTTTTTTATACTTAATAGTATACTTAGGTAGCTAGGCTATAGCCCTAGCTAAGCAAATAAGGACCCTTAGATATTACTATATTTGTTACGGTCTGCACACAACAGCGGAACCCACCGCATATAGGAGGGTTCCGCCCCCTTTCTTCTAGGAATGAACAACTTCAACTATACATACACTCAACCACCTACCTATGACTTAAGTGTTCCCTCTCTTTATAACTTTATAACGTACCACACCTATTATGTGAGTACCCCCAACTTATGTGTAACATCTAGCACATAATAAGTGGTAGCAATTGCTGTTTCTTTTATACGCCTATTTACTGCATAAGAGCTAATAATAAAAACCGCAAACCTTATATTAATAATAGGAGAAAACCAGCAAAGCCCACCTATTAGCCTAAATTCTCTAATTACTAGCTCTATTATAGAAAACCAACTATAGTAAATCCACTATTTTTAGGCTTTCTACTAAGACTTCCTTAACCTTAAGAATAGGAAGAGACTGCTTCTATTATAAGAAGACGTTAAGAACCTTTAAACTCTTGCTAGATATTAACACATTAACGGCAACCTCTGGATTTACCTAGAGCCCCTAGCCGTTAAAAGACCTATTTATTAGAACCCTATAGATTTTACTATAGTTAACGCTAAGTGGAAAACAGCAAAAGGTATTATCTATAAAGCTAGGCTAAAACACCTCTTTAAATAAGCAAATCTAGCACTAAAGAATAACACTACTACGCTAGAAAATAGCCTAAAACGCAGGGAAAACACTAATATTATAGGTATATATAGCGTTCTAAAGGATAAATTAATAGAAGACTTAGTAAGCATAGGAATTAGGGGACCTTTAGAGACCCTAAATATTTTATCTTATACTAAGGAAAATAATGCCTCCTTATAGGAAGGGGACTATATTAGCGCTAGCTCCTACTAGGAAACTATCCTAGAAATAAGAATCCACTCTTACATAACTTCTAGCGCACTAAATCCTCTTTTAGGAGCACTATTAAATCCTATAGGAATTAACTAAAATAAGATAATCTCCCACTCCCTTAATAGTTAGGTAGAATGCATACCCCCTTTATAGGCAATAGAAACTTAGGGGTAATAGCATAAGCCTAATATATATAATAAATTTTAGTAATTTCTTGCTAATATATATAACTAGCAAGAGACTGCCCTTAATGAGATCCGCTATAGTAGCGCAAAGGAAATTAGTAAAGCAGTAACTTACTTAACCGCTACCCTAGAAGCCTCTAGACTAGCTAAATCTTACTAGTAAACCGTAGAACTAGCCTAATACCCTCTATTTACCTTAGGGTAGGCTTTAACCTTAGACGCATAGCGTCTTATAGCATCCTTTAGAACAATAGGCATGTAAGTATAACTAGCTTATATAACAACCCTTAATGCTTACTACGCTAAGACCTCCTAGCTTAGGGGATACTTAGTAAATAGGGAATTTTATAAGGCTTTACGCAACCCCCTACTCTATAATAAGCCATACCTAAGGAACGCTATGCGCGCTTAGAAACTATTATTTATACCCGTAGAATGGCGACCTAAGGATAAGGACCCTTATAAGAATCCCGCTATCTAAGCCTCTCTAATAATAGACTATTTAATAGAACCCTTATAAAAGCTTAGCAATATTAGGTATCTTAACCCTAAGATAGATCTAGATAATATTAATAGCAAAGCTATTAAGCATAAGGGCAAATCCACTATCTTTACAAATATAGACCTCTAGATTTAGGCGGTTAGGGACTACTATAGTTATACTAGTCCTAGCTGCTAGAAACAGATTAAACACTAAGTATAGTACCTCTTCCATAGCGCTGCCTATATATAGTACTATTAATATCTTAATAATATAGAAAGGGCTGTGATTTTCTACAACTTTAAGTTAGTATTTACTACAGTTAAGAAGGAATTTAGTATTAAGATCTAGAATACTATAGCATAGCTTAATTAAGCCAAATTCACTAGGGATAATGTATTATCTAAGACGTTACTATATAAGTTCACTGCTAAGATTTTCTTTTATGCTAAAGCTAATAGGGAATCCACTAATCTTTAGCTCCTTACACGCCTTTGCTATAAACTTTATATAGAACTTCGCTAAATCTATCCCTAACTAGTAGAATTGGACCGCTATAATATATATATTAATTTAGTAAAAGGTAAAAAATAGGACCTAAGAAACTTTATCTTAGGTAATAAAACCCACTATAGAGCTAAGAAGAACAAGATTTAGTCTTCTGCTCACCTCCTTATAGAGAACTTAGACTCTATAGCTAAGGATCCCCCTTACTATAGCGTTAACGCTTACTAGAATAGACCCCCCTAGCGCAATAGCTATCGTAGAAGCAGCTATAGTCCACCTTAACGCTAATAGAGTAGTCGCTACTAATACTTATAAAGCTGTGAAAGGTATTATAGATCCAGCAACAGATACGAACGTAGGAACCACTAACTATAAGGCTAATTATACCCTTTTTAACCTAACTATAGTTATTCCTATAAAGGTTGCAAAAGGGCTCTATAGTAGTCCCCTAAGGATTCTAATAGAGGCGTACTAGCAGCCACCTTGCATACTAAGGAGTTAGACGCCCCTAAGCAATGTAAGGAAGCTAAAACCTATTGCTATAACTCCTTTAGGCGCCCTTAATATAACTATAAAGGCTATAAACCTTAATTCTATAAAAAGTAGGCGCCTAAGGACAGCAATAACGCAAACTATATAGTTATAGTAGATAACTTAAACGCAGAAGCTAAAGAGTCCTACCTAGTATTATTAGGATACTATATAGTTAAGGAGGGAGTTATTAAAAGCAACTTTAATAAGAATAAATCCAACTTTATAAACGCTTTCTACGCTAAGGAACCCATATCTCCCCTTATTATACACTATAAAAAAATCACAGTATCTAGAGAACTAACTAACAGTTAGGTTATTAAAGCTATTATATAGCTACATTAGTTAGAAATCACTAGAAAAAGGAAGGTAACTACCTATCTTAAGGTAAACCTTCGCTTTAATAACTAAGGGCAGGACCATAAGATCTACCTTAACATAGGAACTTTATCAATACTAGTTAATAAGGAGTAGCTTTAATAGAATAGTTATAACATTTAATAGGGAACCTAGAAGCCTAAACCTATAAATAGTATAAATTCCTCCTTTTATATTATAGAAACCACTACCTTTAACTTCTATATTAAGGGCAAAGCTAGAGGGAAGTTAGTATCTAGTCACTTTACTATAACTACTAATATAATAAAGAAACTTACACTAAAATTATTAATTAGCATAGATTTTATGCATAATTATAGCATTAAAATCAACTTTATCAACCCTAGGGTTGTTTTCCAATCTATATATAATATAACTATGCCCGGCTGCATTTTCCGCCCTACTAACATAGTTCTAACTAGGAGGGTTATTACAACGCACTACATTACTATGCTGCCGCATAGCTTAGAAATAGTGCCGGTTTCCTAAAAGGACTATACAGCATATAAAGCTACTAGTATCTATTATTTTATCTCAAAGAACCGCTAGATTTTTAATAGTATTATAGATTATAGGTAGGCAAAATGCTTACTAATCTATAACTTTACGGACCTCCTAATTTACATTAAGCCTAACTAAAGGCTAGGGAACCTTTAAGGCCTAGACATAGTAGACTCCTACTTTACTGTAGATAATATTAAGACCTTCTCCGCTTTTTACAGTTATAATATTAATATCCTATAGGGCTATAAAGAGCTAGTGGCGCTAAAGGACATCTTCCCTCCTAAGGCTAAGGGAGATAATAAGGACACTGCTAATAACCTTAACCCTAGGGTGGTTAACAGCGGCGTCCCTTTATATAGCATCACATACCCCAATAACGTCTTATTTATTATAAACAAATTTAGCATTAAAATTATAAATCTTAACCTAGCGGCTATAGAAAAACTTATTAAACTTATAAATAAATATAACGTTTACCGTAACTAAGGGGTAGTGCTAATGCCTAAGGAGGAGCAGATATATATTAATTTTATTAACAGCTAGCAAAATTAACTAAAACCCTTATAAGTATATTACCTAAGCAGGAAGGATTTTAAGAAATTCTACAAAATCTTTAATAAGAAGTATAAAGCTAGTAAGGTATTCTACCTTAGGGCAGGAGAAAAGGCACTATGCCTATGCCCTAGCTTTCTTATCTAGCGCAACACTAGGAAAGAATATAAAAAAAGGGTAGTAATTAATATAAGGCCTATAAATAGCATTACTATCCCAGACGTATACCCTTTGCCTAACTAAAGGGATATTATAGAGGATATACGTAGAAAGTATTAGATATCCCTCCTTAATGCTTCTAGTTTCTTTAACTAACTCCTAGTGTAGCGTAAACACTGCAATAAAATAGCAATTATCTCTAAAAGAGGAATTAAAGTATCCTATATTGTAATATAAGGATATAAGAATTCCCTAGTGTACGCTTAGCGCTTTATAGATAAGTAATTCCATAAACACTACGCCTTTATATAAGTATATATTAATAATATTGCGATTTTCTCTAACACCCTTAAAGAGCACCTAGCCTACCTTAAGATTATATTTAAAATCCTTAAGAAGTACTGCCTATATATTATAGCTAAGAAGTTGTTTATTAGCTATCTATTAATTTAACTCTTAGGTTTTATTGTGAACGTAGAGGGCATTACTAACACTAGTGACTACATTAAGGCATTTAAGAACCTCTAGATGCTTACTATGCTTTTAAGCTTTAAAACCTTTATAGGGATAGCTAGATTTCTCTATATAAGGGTTCCTTAGTTTAACCTATATATTAAACCCCTATAGGATAGGAAGACTAAAATACTTTAGAATCTTTATAAAAAAAATAAGCTCCCTATTAGGTTATCTAAGTAGGCGTAAAAACATATAGCCTAGTAAGCAAGTTTTACACTCTCTAAGCAGGAAATTGCATCCTTTAAGGCAATTTAGGAACTCCTATACACTAAGATTCTGCTCTAGCATTACAACCTTAAAAGGCCTCTTTTCTTTAAGGTTAATGCATATAAGGAGGGTTTTAGCCTATATACTTTCTAATTAATAGTTAACTAAGACAGTACTAGCATCCCTAGAAAGGATATTAGCAGTAATAAACTCCGCCCTATCTTATTTCTCTCCTAGCTAACCTTAGCTATTAAGAAGAGGTATAGCTTAATGGAAGCGGAGGTCGCTGCTATTATATAAGGGATAAGGAAGCTAAGGAAAATAGCCTAATCTAATTTATTAGCTATAAATATTATTACTAATCACTCACTAGCAAAGGGAATTATTTAATATACCTCGCTTATAACAATAGATCTTAATAAGGCTAACCTTAAGCTTACTAAGGTTGCGAATTATCTCTTGCAGTTTAAAATCCACGTTATCCACGTCCCTAGCACTTTAAATATAGTTCCTAACGCACTCTCTCGCTTGCCTATTAACATTAGCTATAGGGAAGCAGCTAACTATAGCAAATTTAATAAACTTAATGCTTATGTATACTTTAGAGAGGAATCTATAGCATCCACTATTATAGATAACAACCTAAAGGATTCTATTATAGCAGGGTATTAGCATAATATAAAGTATAGCTAGATTATTAAGGGTATCACTATATATAGGGAGAGGTAACGCTAAGCTAATTAGAACTAACTATAAATTCCCCTATATAGCTAGAACCTTTAAGACAACAGACTTCTTTACTACTATAATTTAGAAGGATTACGCTAACTTTATATCCCTTAAAACTGTATAAAAGCTCTCCTCTAGCTTACTTACAATAATACTTACTACTTTAGCATAGGAAGAATAGCTAAGGAGCTCTCTACTATTTGCTTTCTATAGATAAGTAGCTAGATACACACCTATATAGCGCACTACAATGTCTATAGAGAAAACGCAGTTCTCTAATCTTAAGCCCTAGGAGAAATAAAACCCCTTTAAATAAAGCTAGTGCCCTTTTATAGTATTTTATTGGATTTTATTACTAATATGCTAGAAGTTAGCTCCGTAAATATAATATAGGCAGTGAAAGGATTTACTACCTATAATTTGCTTTACTTAGTAAACTATCTCTTTAGTAAGAAGATAATCCTTATCCCTAAACATAAGGAGTATTTAGTAGAAATCTAAGCTAAACTCCTACTTAAGGGACTCTACCTTACTAACTAGGGGCTACTGTAAGAAATTATTAGTAATTAGAACCCTAAGTTTATCTCTAACCTCTAAACTGCACTTTTCTACAAGCTAGGAGTAAAATTCCTTATAGCTATAGTGTATTACCTATAAACTAACAGCATAGCTAAGCGCAAAAACTAAACTATAATTATCACAATATAGTATTACACTATAACCAATCTAGATATCCCCTAGCCTTTAATACTTCCAGCACTCTAACACTACCTTAACAATGTAGCTATAGCTTTAATTAACTAATCACCTAATAAACTTATACTTAGTTATAAGCCACTTATAGTAGTAGACCTCCTTATAGATCTAAACAAATCTATTATAGATCCTAATAACGCTAACCTCTTAGTGCTTTAGAAGTTATACTAAAGGGAGGCTAAGCACGCTATTATAGTGGTAGTTATGCTTATGAAAATCTAATATAACTCTAGGCATAACCTAATGGATATTAATATTAGGGATATAGTATACCTTAGGCTATACTTAGGATATAAGCTCCTAGGCAGGCCTAAGAAGAAATAGTCTCCCTAGCGCACTAAACTATATAAGGTTTTAGAATAGATCTCTCCTCTCTCCTTTTACCTTAACTTTCTACTAACTTTAAGGGTTTATTTAGTAGTTTCTATAGCTTATATTTAGAAACCATAGTAAGGCAAAGACCCTTTTAGAAGAATTAAGCTAGCGCTGCTACTAGTGGACTTAACTAAATTAGGAGAGGTAAACTACTAGGAAATTAAGAGGATCTAAGATTACTGTATATAATTCTTTTAAAAGAAGGGTAAGAAGCCTTGTATTAACTTCTTAGTCCGCTAGAAGGGATACTTTACTAAGGACAATTAGTGGATTTCTAAGGAAGAAATGCGCGTTAATGCTGCTAAGATAGTTAATAAATACCTTATAAGGAATACTATTAATTAGGATAAGGAATACTATAAGAAAGGCCTTATAGCGCCTCCTAATTAATAAATCCTAATAATGCTAGCTCTGCATTTGATTTTATAAATGTATATAGGGAATTCCCTACTAGTGGAAAATATTGATTATTTTCTAACTCCCTGCATACTATAAGAGCTTACCTTAAGCTTACTTTTATAAAGCCTTATTAGGGTATATAAAATCCTTCCTTTTCTATACTCTTTCTCTTTTTTTCTTTACCTTCTTTTCTTTACTTTTCTATCCCTCTTTTCTTTAAAAATCTATATATTACTGCCTTTTTCCTTATAGTAGTTATTTATGCTTAATTTGTGTTTTTCCTTAGCCTATATAAATATACTGCTTAAAACCTTAACCTCCCTAAGGTTTTTTATAGTATATTAAATCCACTATCTTAAGGCTCTTAGCACTAGTTTTACTAATTACTACACTAGTAACTAGTAGAAGTTAAGTTAGGAGAAGGCTTAGTGGGATATATATAGCGAACTCTTATGTTTCTCTCTATACTTATATATTAAAGCCCTTATTAAACCCCCTCCTTACTACTAACTTTCTATAATCCTTCTTAAGTAGTTAGCCTTAGACCTTAAGAATAGTATAGATTCCTATAATATTAACCTAGCTAACCTACTAGGTCTTATATTTAATTCCTATCTCTAGAAGACTAATATCCTAACTAGCTAGCTAGGGAGCACTCTAGCTACCTAGAGCAGCGAATCTTATAGCAGAGACGGCAACAATTTAGGCACACTCTACGCTATGCCTTAGCCTACTATAGCTAACTATGCTGCAGATAAGAACGTCCTTAATAAGGATAATGCAAACCCTAACTAAAAGCTAGATAACACTAATAATATTAAGAAGGAGACCCTAGTAGGCCTATCCTTAGCAAACCTAACTAGTAAGCTAGTAACTACCACTAAGGAAGCTATAAAGCGCGTTGCTAATACCCTAATACACTAACACCTCTGCTAATTTATAAGAGCTAATAGCAATATGTATATACCTTACAATGCATTAGATAACATTAACTTTATTGCTATAGTTAATGTGGGAAAGGACTACGTAAAGTAGTAATACACTAATAAGCAGGGACCTAAAAAGAAGGATTAAACCCTTAAGGACGCCCTCTATATCTATAGTATAGAATTTACTAGGGTAGAAGCTAGAATTAGCTATAATGGATTTAGCGTTAAAAAAGATAATCCTCTCTATAAGCTATACTTAGAAGTAGTAGCCTACTATATTAATATTTTTAAGGGACTTAAGGTCTAAAGCTATAAAGCTATAGTAGCTACTATAAAAGGTAATAAAGCTTAAGCTAAAGGTAAATCAGAACTCCCTATAATTTACGCTGCTTAGAACTCCCTCTAAACGGTAGTTTTTATTTAGAAAGATAGGGGTAACTATAAAAACTATTACTAGACTTCCTAGCTCTTAGCGAAGTCTATTATTATTACTAAACGTATTAGCAATGCTTTTAGCTACCTAAATAGGACCCTTAGCGGCCTTTTAGTAATAGTTAGTAAGTCCTACCTTGTAGAGATCCTTAAGCTAAGCACCTAAGTGGCTATTACTATATCTAAGCGGTTATTGGGCGTATATAATAAGGTCCTTATATGCATTATAGCATTAGAGATAGCTATAGAAGCCCTCCAGTCTACTATAATAGACTACGGCAAGATATTTAAAAAACACTATAATAGTATTAAAGGCCTTATAGACGTCTATAATATTATAAAAACTAATACCCTAGGAATAATTAACGCTAGAATTAAGGTAGCTACTAAGTCTATAACTATAGTAAAGACTATTAAGGACGCGGAATCCTGCCTTACTATATTAGAAAAATATAAGTCTACTATAATAGCTTTAATTTCTACTATTAAATCCTCTATTAAATTACTTTAGTCTAAAGTAAAGGCTATTAAGGCTAAGGTGTAAACCCTTAAGACTATAGGCACCCCTAGGACTTCTACTATAATAAGATCCACTAAGCGCACTAGGGACAAGACCCTAACTCCCTAGTTAAGGTATTTTATATATATAAAACACTAGCTAGCTACTGTAGGTAGCTTAAAAGCTATACTGTAAAAAGGGGAATTTATTAATCCCTTTAGTAGGATATTCTAGTGCTTCTATTGTTTCTTACACTGTTACTTTAGCAGTTCCCTGCTATAGGAAGTCTAGTAGTTATATAAGTGCAAATAGTTTCTAATTTTCTACATTACTTACCTACCTTAAGAGGATAGAGTTAGTAGGAAATATAATAGTTTAGTAGGATTACTTAATATTTATAATGCCTACTACTAGGAACGCGAAATCCCTATAGGATCCCACCTATATTTAGATAACAATGGTAATAAATAAGGCATGCAAGTGTTCTTAACTTTAAGCTGTGAAAACTATGTCTTTATTTATACAGGAAACCTTACCTATACCGACGCCTGCCTTAGGTTATAGAAAACAGTAATATCTAAGGGTCTTCATTTGCTTAGCTAGGGCTATAGCCTAGCTGCCTAAGCACACTACTAAGCATGAAAAAACTTACCTTACTATAACCCTCTTGTAACCTCCTCTTAATTAATAACGTTATTACCTTTATATTATAGATTACTCCCTCTATTTTCTTTATTGCTATTATTAGCGTTTCCCTATACCTTACTATACTCTTTACTATCCTTTCTATAGCTGCTTTTCCGCACAAAACTATTGTCTTTCCTATATAGCTACATAGGGTTTCCTTAGTTTTAACACTAAAACTATAATGTCTAGCTATGCAATGCTAACGCTACCTTAAGAGACCCTCTCTACTAGGGAGGAAATTAACTAAGACTATAAAGAAACACTTAACCTCTTTGCTAAGCTAGGTAATATACGTTTTAAGGCTTGCTATAGTGCTAACACTATAGGTAGCGTAAGATAAATAAGAAAACCCTTTATTTTTAAATTATGCTACATTATAACCACTAGGGACCTTATTAAAGATAGTTTCTATAGGACCTTCCTACTTTATAAGGTCTATAGATTATACTGCCTCCTAATAAATAATGGCCTGCTAGAGCTAAACGTAGCTTTTATTTGCTATATTACAGAACTTAGTATAGATGCTTTTATTTAGCTCCCTCTAACTATTACTATCTATATTAATAAAACTTTTACTAGGTAAGACCTTTAGACCTATGCTAGAAGCGGCATTAAGGATGTAATAAACCTCTAAGATAGGATTATTCTCCCTAGAATTCTATAAGCCTAGCAGCTTATTAATTTCTTTATCTATCTTGCTAAGACCTATAACTATCTTAACGCTAAATGCATTCCCCTTACCTATTATAGACTAGTAGGAGACTACACTAGCATTTTTATTTAGCATTGCTTATATCTTACTAGCATACATTATAAGGTTCTCTACATTAGCACTATAAAAGTCTAAACACTTACTACCTATATCTAAACGCTAGCTAATAAGATAACCTATAACTTTTACACTAATAACACCTAAAAGGATTAATATAGCATAAGTGCCCCTAAAACTAAGTAGAAGCTTAACTTTAGTATAGCATATCTCTATAATAACATAGAGTTTACCTAATATTAGGAAGAAGCTAAGGCTATAATAATAACCCTTAATATATATGCCCTTAATGCTATAGCTAACTATAAAGGGTAGGAAATCTTTAAAAGGGTCCTAGCTAACCCTATAGTTTAACGTTCCCTTACTAGAGATATCCGCTTTATAATAGCACACTAGAGCTACACTATAGACCTTAATAACTCTAGAGTAGCTAGCAGTAATAAGTCCTTTAGCAATAGCAACATATCTTTAGGTAATAGAAGTAAGTAGCAATAGCGCAAAATATAGTAGTACACTAAAGGTAAACCTTAGAGGATTTAACAGTTCTATAGGGGATATAGATATCTATACTAACTTACTTATATACATTCCTTTTCCTTATTTATATAACTTCTATAGGTTAGTTTATAACCTAGCTATATACAGACTCCTACAGCTTATTTCTTTTTTCCTTCTAGTTTCTTAACTTTATATATAAATTACTATAGACTTACTTTCTTTCCTTTCTTTTCTTTCTTTCTTAATTTAAGTAGCTTAGGATAAGCTATGTTTTCTTCTATAAAGGGGGGACCTATTATAGTCTATACACAACAGCGGAACCCACTGCATATAGGAGGGTTCCGCCCCCTTTCTTCTAGGAATAAATAACTTCAACTATACATACACTCAACTACCTACCTATGACTTAAGTGTTCCCTCTCTTTATGACTTCATAACGTACCACACCTATTGTGTGAGTACCCCCAACTTACGTGTGACATCCAGCACGTAACAATATTCTATAACTTAAGGTAGGTACTAGTAAAGGTAAGGTTTCCTATATAAATAAAGATATAGTTTTTATAGCCTAAAGTTAAGAATACTTATATACCTTATTTACTACTGTTATTATCTAAATATAGGTTAAATCCTATAGGGATTTTATATTCCTAGCAGTAAACGTTATAAATATTAAGTAACCCTATTAAACTATTATATTTCCTACTAACTTTATTCTCTTAAAGTAGGTAAGTAATATAGAAATTAGAAACTATTTATTTTATATAACTACTAGGATTCCTATAATAGAGTATTATTAAAGTAGTAGTGTAAGAAATAATAAAAGCACTAGAATATCTTACTAAAGGGATTAATAAAATTCCCTTTTTATAGTGTAGTTATTAAGCTACTTATAGTAGCTAGCTTATATTTACTATATATAAAATACCTTAACTAGGGAGTTAGGGTCTTATCCCTAGTGCGCTTAATAGATCTTATTATAGTAGAGGTCCTAGGGGTGCCTATAGTCTTAATGGTTTATACCTTAGCCTTAATAGCCTTTACTTTAGACTAGAGTGATTTAATAAAGGATTTAATAGTAGAAATTAAAGCTATTATAGTAGACTTATGCTTTTCTAATATAGTAAGGCAGGATTCTATATCCTTAATAGCCTTTACTATAGCTATAAACTTAATAGCCTCTATAATTCTAGCATTAACTATTCCTAGGGTATTAGTTTTTATAATATTATAGATATTTATAAGGCCTTTAATGCTATTATAGTATTTTTTAAATGTTTTACTATAGTTTATTATAGTAAACTAAAGGGCTACTATAGCTATTTCTAACGCTATAATATATGTAAGGACCTTATTATATATGCCTAATAACTGCTTAGATATAGTAATAGCCACTTAGGCGCTTAGCTTAAGAATCTCTATAAGATAGGACTTACTAACTATTACTAAAAGGCTGCTAAGGGTCCTATTTAGGTAGCTAAAGGCATTATTAATACATTTAGTAATAATAATAGACTTTACTAGGAGCTAGAAGGTTTAGTAATAGTTTTTATAGTTACCCCTATCTTTTTAAATAAAAACTACTATTTAGAGGGAGTTTTAAGTAGCGTAAATTATAGAGAGTTCTAATTTACCTTTAGCTTAAGCTTTATTGCTTTTTACAGTAGCTACTATAGCCTTAATGCTTTAGGTATTAAGTTTCTTAAAAATATTAATATAGTAGGCTACTACTTTTAAGTATAGCTTATAAAGGGGATTATCTTTCTTAATGCTAAAACTATTATAACTAATTCTAGCTTTAGCCTTAATAAATTCTATACTATAAATATAGAGGGTATCCTTAAGGGTTTAATCCTTCTTCTTAGGCCCCTACTTATTAGTATATTATTACTTTATATAGTCCTTTTCTATATTAACTATAGTAATAAAGTTAATGTTATTTAATATATTATAGAGTATATATAAATTGCTATTAGCTTTTATAAATTAGTAAAGGTGCTAGTGTATTATAGTATTAGTGTTGGAATCGCTGCATTCTATGACAACGTGGCATAGCCGGGAAGAGCCGGATTCGCAGCCGGGAAGAGCCGGATTCGCGGCCACATTAGCCGCGGAATCCGACTCTTCTGATTGGTCCGTGTGTGCAGAGTTTTCACCGCAGAATCCAACGGCATTTTCGTGGCCTTAACGCTAGCTATAAAATGCCCCTTTAGATAGCACTAATTAGAATAGAATTAGACCTTTTTGTAAATACCTTCCTAGACCCTATGTTGTGTCACTGAGTCTTAGATCCACCTAGTATTCCTTAGAGAATCACTAGTATCCTAAGGAATACTAACACTGATTAGTGGGTTGCATCTATCCTTAGGATACATTATCCTATAGATTTATAAGGATTTACTTAGAAGAGATAGAACTCCTATTACGCTTATAGGGAGAATTTGTGCTAAAAGAAGATAGATTCCTTTGCTAGTTTAGCTAGTATTAGACTTCTAGAAACGTAGCTTTCTTATAATAGAAATAGATTCCTTCGCTAGTTTAGCTAGTATTAACCTTCTAAAATATAGAATTCTTTGTAATTTACACTATTATCTATAGGAAAACCCTTATTTATCTTACTAACTAACCCTTCGTTATACTAAAGCTTATATAGGGATCACAAGACTAGGACGCTAAATCTCGACTAAAGCCAGTTAAAAACCACATAGAACATCTAATTATAAGGATGTCTTTACATAGAAGTGATAAGGAATTCCAAGATTCGTTAAGGAATCTCACACAAAGTGCCCCTAATACCGCTTTATTATAAGTATCACTAAATTCCCTCCCTAAGATTATACGCAAATATATAAATATTCTTACCCTAAAATAAAAAACATACTAAAATAATATACTAGAAAAACATAAGAATTAGTAGTATATTAATAATTAGGCTGCTTTCATCCTCTACTAGTATAATATTTTAAAGTGGAAAAACCTCTAACTCTTTAATGCTCTCTACAAAGACTTTAAAGGTTAAACTGCTAACGATTTTTAACAAATTCCAATAACATTATAAAAGGACTTATAGAATTTCCTTCTTACTAATAGTATACTAATTTTATTAATAAGAGGTTTACAATACGCTACTTCTCTTACTACTCTTATTAATATATTAGAAGAGTAGATTAAACGCTAGTTCCCTAGTTAATCTATACAATACTAACTGCAAATTCCTATTCCCCTATAAGCAAGAAGCATTATTAATAATTCCTAATTAATTAATTAATAGATTTATAAGGAATCTAAGTTATTAGACTTACTAATATAAAAAGCCTAGGTAAAACCACTAAAGGGGTTAACACTGCTAATAGACCTAACCCCTAACTAAATCCACTACATTCTCAGAGAAATTAATAAAAGCTATATAATTAATAAGAAATATAGTAGGAAACTATATAACTTTATTATTCTAAAGATAAATATCTTTAAAGATTAATATATACAAAACAACGTTCTATAAACGTTATAGGCAAGAGCTTTTCCAATTATACTAAAAAAGGATACTCTTACCTACTATCTTAATAAACTCGCTAGAAAAGGATTAATAATCTATAACCTTACTAATACTATTAGGAATTACTTTAAAACTAAGAGCAATTAGTAGTTCTATTACATTAAATAGAATAGCATTTCCCTTTAGAAGGTTATTACTAATAACCCTAAGAAAACTAAGCTCTAATGCCTTAACTAAATGCTAGAATAACTTTATTACATCTATTATAGAATCTTTAATACTTCTATAGTAAATATAGAGCTCTAGTAATAGCTTATTACTGCTATTAGTAGTGTTCCTAAATGCAAGCTTACTATATTTAACCTTGCTCTAACCTATAAAGGAGTTATTAGAGACCTCTGCAAATGCTTACGCGCTAACAAATTAATTAAAACATTATAATAGCTATCTTCTACACTAAATGCAACGGAAGATAATAACAAAACAATGTTTACTAATTAGCAATACGAACGACTATCTAATCGGCGCCCTAGCGGCTAATTACTATAAAAATCACGCTTTTTATATAAATATTTTATATATTAATAAGCAGGATATTAGTTAATATTCTATATAAAATAGGAATAGTAGAAAGCTAAGGATTCCTAGTAAAAGAGTAAGAACTATAAAGGAATTCCCTCTAAACGTAGCTTTAATACGTTTCTCTTTAAATATAAGGGAAAACCTAAGGTAACTAACACTAAGGAAGACAAGCACCTAGCTTAAAAGGCATTAAACGCCTATATTACTACACTAATAAGTAATACCACAACCCCTAAGCTAATATTCACACAATTTCTTATGCATTTGCTACTAAATCTATCTAGACTATCTAATTAAATAGATTTCTATAAGAAATTAACCTCTTCTTAAGCCTAATCCCTTTTACATATACTTAAGAATAACGCAACTACTTATAAATTATTTAGCATAACCCCTATAACATAGGAGGAAACCCCTAAGATAGATTGCTTTATCTTAAATAACTAATATTCTAGTGATATTTTCTATAGAATTATACTAAATATAGGAGCAGCAGGGATTTCTATAGTAGGAGCACTATAAGCTATAGCTTTATAAAGGATTATGCTATATTTAAAGATTAAGCCTACTAGCTAATACACAGTTAACTTTAGCATAGGCTTAGTGATTTCTTTAGGAATCTTACGCGTTCCTACCACCTTTAGAACTATTGAATTCTACATTCTTAACATAGCTACTCCCTTTCTGTTCTATATTTCTAATATAGATTAAATAAATGTAAAGCTTAATAACCTTAAGAATATGCTAATTTAAGGCATAAAGAAGGTCCTAATTATATAGAAATAGGGACACTCTTAGTGGATTCTGTAGCCTAATAAAGCTATTGCCTTCTACCTCTTAGAGGCTAAAATACGTTAATTGCACTGATATTTTAGCTATCCCTTAGTTGCTAGACTCACGAAGCTACTGTAAAGAGCTAGTGAATTAGTAACTAGTGGGATTATTAAGAGACTCTCCTGCAAATGCTATTAATACTAACTTTATAGCAAAGCCCTAGGACGATTTAAGTTTACATTAAAAGATAATATAGACTTTAACTATAAGATTATTATTAATATCCTTTAAATTGATAATAAACCTATGCTACACGTTATTAATATAGTAACCGCATTCTAAGCCGCATGCTTCCTTAAGCCCTAGAAGCAAAAGGCCTAAGATATATAGAATGCATTAAAAGAGTGCTAGATTAATACTTATTTGGGTCCCCTAGATAACATTATCTATAATACTAGAAAGAACTTCGCTTCCACGGAATTCTAGTATATTACACGCTAAATAGCTATTAACATAGAAGAGGTTCCTATTAAGGCACACTATAGCATTAAAAAGGTTAAGAGATATTATGCCCCCCTCTAAAAAGTATATAATATTATTAAGAATAAGGTAGGAGACCTTCTTAGCCCTTCCTAGAGACTGTAGATAGCTATTAAAGCTGTTAATAACTCTACTAGACCTAATAGCCTTATGCTAACTTTGCTTATATTTAGGGTATATCTATAGATATTATACGATTCCCCCCTAAGTCTTTTAGTGGTTTAAAGAGCTGCTTTACTATAGAAAGCTACTAATAAAGCTTAGCGTTGCCTTACATAAAGGCAAGTCTCTAACGCCCTTAATATGTGGAATAGTCTAAATACCCTTCTATTGCACTTGCTGCTACTATAATTAGAAGTCTATGTTTAGCGTAAGAAAGAAGGTTAGCATAGTCCTTATAGATTGCTATTATCTAATCGCAAAACCTATACTGTGGAATTACCCTATAGACCTATGAAATTCTGCTTAACAGTAGTAAAGCTATATTACTATAATATAGAAAAGCCTATAAATATAAAAGAAATTAATAATAAAGATAAGGAAAATAATATAGAGGATGCTAATACAAATAAGGGTTAATTACTATAAGAACCACTGCAATAAGGACGCGAAAGACCTAGAAAGCACCTACTTATCCTAAATTACACTAAAGATTCTAACTAAAATAATAAGGGACTTAGTATTATAAGTTTTCTTACTAAAAAAGAGAAAGGTAACTAGAAGCTAGTAGTTAACCTATATAGGCAGGGAAAGATCACTACTAAGGGATAACTATTTAAAGTATTTAATTAAAAGGAAATTAATGCTTTACTAATAAGAGATATCTTTAAATTTATTATATTTAATAAGGAAGAGTATAGTAATTAGTGCCTCTTCCGCTCTTAAATAGTAAGGGAAATTAAAGGGAAAGGTATAGATAAGCTATATAAGAAATTAAGGCTAGTGATATAAGGCCATAGTAACGTAGAAAAGGCGTAGATTCTAACACAATCCCTAATAATTTAATAAGTAAGCTAAAGGCTTATTATTATATTAGCACCTTCCCTAGCAAAAGATTGCATCTTTTTATAGTTATAGGATATTATATAAGCATATGTTTAATTAGAAATAACGCTAAATTGCTTAATTATTGCTAAATTGCTAATACAAATTGTATATTTATACCTAAAGGATACTATAATAGAAGTTATAAAGCCCCTCTATAGTATTGCTAAAGCTAGCACGCATTAGTAGGTAACCTATTTCCGCCACTACTATAAGAAGCTAATAATGATTACTTCTATATATAACCTATGTTTCTTAATAGCATCTAATGTAATTAAATGCTTTAGTGTAATTAGTATACAAACGGATAATACCCTTAGTCTTAGCAATGTAAAGTTTTTAGAGATAAAGGAATTAGAATTAAAGAAGGCGGGATTTATAGCAAAACCTAAACAAATCTTAACGCTAACTAAACCCCTTATCTTTAATAGGTATATTTTATATAAATTTAATAGAAATTACATTAAACTTTACTAAAAAGGGCAAAGTAAGAAGCTTAAGGTTATTAAACCTAATAAACTAACTATAAAGCAATAATATATTAAACAAAGAGCATGAGGAGCGTATGTATTATTGGTTTGTTAACTAGAGGCTATATTTAACCTCTCTATTACCACATAAGTCTAGAATCCTAATAAATCCAATGTAAATTATCTAAATAGAAGGATTTAGTAGCAAATGCAGCATTGCAACTATAGATTAAGGTATATTCCACTTAATCTTACTACCATAGCTTTATATATCTTTATAGATAGTTCCTTTATAAATAATAAAGACCTTAGCTTGTAACTAGGATATATAATTATTCTTAGTACTAAAGAAGCAGGAATTAGATTAGATTTTATGCTAAAAGGCAATATTATAACGTACAGCTCTATAAAAAGTAAAAGAGTTATAAGGAGTACTCTTGCCTCTAAGCTATATATAATAGTCTAAGGTATAGATATTGCCTACACAATTAGCATAATACTGCAGACTATTATATAAAAGCTACGAATTCCACTAATACTAATAATTATCTATATAGATTCTCTTTCATTATATAAGTATATTATAAGGTTAGGTACTATAAAAGAAAAGAGACTAATAATTAATATTATAGCACTATAATAATTATATAAAAGGCGGGAAATCGAGGAAATTAGGTGGATTAACGGCAATAATAACATTGCCAATGCTATAACAAAATCATTACTGAATTAAGCCCTTAAGACCTTTATTGATAGGAATAAGGCTATAATCTATATAAAGGGATAGGTAAAGCGCGTAAAGAAGAAGGAGGAAGCATATAGGAGAGAGGAGGAATACTAGGGATATAAGATAGGATTCTTATTCTTATTAATTATCTAATTAGATAATTAACTGTGGTTTTTAGATAGATTTTCGCATAACTTGTAAGCGATTCCTCTTTTTCCATAAAAGAGAGAATTCTAAGTGTTAGAATCGCTGCATTCTATAACAACGTGGCACAGCCAGGAAGAGCCGGATTCGCAGCCGGGAAGAGCCGGATTTGCGGCCACATTAGCCGCAGAATCCGACTCTTCTGATTAGTCCGCGTGTGTAGAGTTTTCACCGCGGAATCCGACGGCATTTTCGTGGCCTTAACGCCAGCTATAAAATGCCCCCTTTAGATAGCACCGATTAGGATAGAATCAGACCTTTTTGCGAATACCTTCCTAGACCCTATGTTGTGTCACTGAGTCTCAGATCCACCTAGTATTCCTTAGAGAATCACTAGTATCCTAAGGAATACCAACAGAATAAATACTAAATATTTAGCTAGTTAAGATTAATAGGGGTAAATAACTTATCCTTAAAGTTACCTTTAACCTTATAATAGCTTAAGATATAGTAGCTATTTAAAGGTAAAAAAAAGGAAAGTAAAGTATTAGTAGTAGTAAATATAATCTTACTATACTTAGTTTTAATAAAATAAAGTAATAAGGATAAAAAAGCTTACTATTTAGATTTAATAAGTAATAATAAAGGATTCTTTATTAAATATTAATAAATAAGTATAAAGAAAGTATAGGTATTAATAAAGAATAAATAAAAAGTAATAAGTATTTATATAAAAGACTTAAAATATATAGAATTCTAATAAAGAGAATAATAATAAAATTATATCTATAAGTATAAAGGGAGCTAAATAGGGGATTTATAGTTAGTATTTTAAGTATAATTAGCTAGCTAATTTAAGATTTTAGAATTTCTATTTTAGATTTATTTTTATTAACCTTAGGCACTAAAGTGTAATTAATTAAAATAAATAGCTTTACCTAAAGTATTATATTATAAATACTTAAGTTATTATTATTATATTTTATTTACTTATTAACTATTTAATAGCTAAAGAGTAGTAAAGTAGGGGGCTATATAATAGATTTAAGCTAAAGGCTTAGATTCTTAGTAAAGTAGGAGAGAAGTATATAAGGTAACCTACTATACCTATAGGGTAAACCTTATAAATATATATTATATATAGAATAGGCATATAGTGGAGGGAGATAGTAGTCTTCCCTTCCTCCTTATAGATAATAATAACTTTATTAACACTAGATTGCAGTCGCCATCTAGGCTAGTCCATAACACCCTGTTTGATTTTGCAGCAGTATATGACTAGGGAGAGCTTATCCAATGATATAGCATGGCGCAGCGCCACCTATACCTATAGAGTACTCTAGTGAATGTAATAAGTCATAGTAAAAAAAAGTCTCTCTTAGGTAGGTGGCGCTGATGGCGCTGGGTGGCGTAAGTATGGTTGTAAAATCATTCAGGGTCTGTACTGTACATACTGTACATACATTTTCGCCACCGCCGAAGCTCGCCGATGTCGCAGTCACCATACACCAAGTAAAGTGGAGTGACCTACGCCATCTTACTCGCCTGGCACCTACTTGGGTACTCCACTGCCAAAGTAAGTGAGTGCTTCGTATTTCTAATCCTCGGCCTCGGGATGCGCCAACTTTTCCCAACTACATAGCATTATTACTTCATAAATTCCCGATATATCATCTCCTCGTCCTATGTTGCTGATTTTCAACTTGCTCCTCGCATACCAACATACATTGAGAGACGAAACCTTTGCTGCTCCTAGTCGCCACCCGTCGCCGCCCAATTAGATCAATCAGATACCTCTAGGCATCGCCATGAGTGCGATCCTCTCTGTCGACGATCTTAACGACTTCATTTCACCTGGCGTAGCATGCATTAAGCCCGTCGAAACGCTTCCTGCCGTGAACACGAATGCGCACAACAACAACGACTCAGAAGTCATTATAGACGGAACACAACCCGCTGCAGCCACGACGAGCGCAGAGGCTGCCCAGATCTCGCTGACGGATTGTCTAGCGTGCTCCGGGTGTGTGACCTCTGCCGAGGCCGTGCTCGTGAGTTTACAAAGCCATGCCGAGGTATTAGCAACGCTGGACGGTGCGCCTGCGCTGAGGGTGCGAGCAGTGGAGGGGGGTGGCCGTGGATGGACGGTGGACGGACTGGAGGACGAGCACGCGAGGCTGTTTGTGGCGAGTGTATCTCCACAGACGAGGGCCAATTTGGCCGCTGCGTGTGATGGCCGCGTATCAGAGCGGCAGGCCGGGCTGATGCTTGAAAGTCTGCTGCGGGGGGAGAAAGGGCTGGCTGCTGGCGGTAAATACAAGAATAGGTTCACGTGGGTTTTCGATACGAACGTCGCGAGAGAGGCGGCCTTGGTGCTGGCTGCGGACGAGGTGCTCGAAACAGCAATCGGAAGGACGGATGGATCTACTCGGCAGCCGGTGTTGTCGTCGGCGTGCCCAGGATGGGTCTGCTATGCCGAGAAGACGCATCCTCATGTATTGCCGCATTTGTCCAAGGTCAAGTCGCCGCAGGCTTTAATAGGGACAATGTTGAAAACAACGTTGAGCCGGAAATTGGGCATTCCTCCTCACAGGATATGGCACCTCGCTGTTATGCCGTGCTTCGACAAGAAACTGGAGGCCAGTCGGGAGGAACTTACGGATAAAAGCTGGGCTGGCTCCGAATCACCTGGCCGAGGGGTCCGCGACGTGGACTGCGTGATCACAAGCAAGGAGGTCCTGATGCTCGCTGAATCAAGGGGGCTCAATTTTTTTGATATTCCTTGCGACGCTACGGCGGTCTCTTCGCTGGCACCAATGCAGCCCTTTCCGAGCACGACTCTACATAATTTTTTCTTTCCACCGCGGACACTCAAACAAGCCCCGCGTAGTGCGGGTACCTCGGGAGGACTACTCTATCACATCCTGCAGTGCAAAGCTGCTCAGATACCTGGCGCCGAAATCCAGACCATTCGAGGCCGTAACTCGGACGTCGTCGAGTTCGTCGTGGCTACCAATGGTTCGCCCGTGTTCAAGGCAGCCCGGTACTATGGCTTCAGAAACATCCAGAACTTGGTGCGCAGGTTAAAGCCTGCTCGACCGTCGCGACTGCCTGGGGGGAAACCGTTTGGCAGTGCTCGGCGACCGACAGGTAAGCCAGCCGCGTTAGAGTACGGCTATGTCGAAGTAATGGCCTGTCCGGGTGGTTGCACCAATGGTGGCGGCCAGATCAAGGTCGATGATCCGGTGATTTTGGACCGGAAGAAGATGCACGGCAAACCTGGTCCTCAAGAACAAAAGGAGTGGCTGGCCGAGATTGATGAGGCATACTTCTCATGCGAAGATGCAGATGATATAAGCCAGAATGGCAATACCGGTGGCCATGAAATTCAAAGCGGTGATGTGATTGGTGGCATCTCCCACTCGTATATACATGATGTCCTGGCGCATTGGTGTGAGGTCACAGACATCAGCATTGATAGACTTGCATTCACGACGTATCGCGAGGTCATAAGCGACGTCGGAAGAGGAACCGAGGCAGAAAAGGTGGTTCAGCTAGCTGGGAAAGCAGGAGGCGGCTGGTAGCATAGCTTGGCGCACTTTCTCTTGAGGAGGTTGAAATAAGAGAACGACATTCGCAATTTCCCTGTGGTCAAATAGAGGAGCGTGGCGTAGATTTGTGTGTTTATACCATTTGGTGATTGAGAAGCTCAACAAAGCTATAGGCGCATCAGCTGTCCTTGTTGCCGCGACGTGCGAATCCGAAGCCGCCACGTCCGCTGCCGTCGGGCCCTCTGGGCGACCGTATGGGTTGTTGTTGTTGTTGTTGTTGTTGTTGTTGTTGATGCTGGTGCGGTAGCAACGTTGACTGATTTTGCGACTGGTGTTGATATTGATCATTGCCAGTAGGAGTCCACCGAACGGATCCGTCGCCTTCTCCCACCCTGCGCTGCTGAGCTACTAGGTCTGGCTTTGGCGAGAAGTTGGGATCATAAAGCTCCCTACCAACTGAGGGTTGATTGGTTGCTCGTCTGATGTCCGGCGGACCTCTTGCATCATGGTTGGTCGTATTGCATCCCCTTCCGCCTGTCCTGCCGCGGCCTCTGCCTGACTGCCGACCATCCTGCCTCGGCGGCGTGACAGTTCCTGGAGATGAGCCTCGAGAGGAAGGATTCGATTCTCCAAAGATCTTGGCTCGGGCTTCATCATATCGACGTTGTCTCTCTTCCAGGTCTCGTTTCTGTTTTGCTCGGATCTCCTCTGCAGTGGGTTGTCGTTCCTTCTTATTTTCTGTATCATCGTCATATTCCTCGGACAGTTGACTAGTGCCACCAGACGCGGGATTGCGTTTCGCGATGACTGGTTTTCGTGAGAGGACCTTGACTTGAGGTTTGAAAGGCGAGATCAGCGGCACCGAGTTGCTGGCTTCCAGATAGTGGAAGGTCTGCGGCGCTGCGTCTCTGAACCAATTTGTCGCAAATTCGCCCGCTCGTCAGCAAGGGAAGAGACGGACAGAGAGGGAGGGAGGGAATGTGTGCGCGTGCGCGTGCGTATGTGTGTGTGGGGGAAAGAGGGAGGGAGAGAGAGAGAGAGATGAAGAGAAATTCAAGATAAAACAGAGTATCTTACGCAGACTCCCACATCTTCCGATTTGCCTCTGTGTGCTTCATGATGCGCTCTGCCTTCGTCAGCGACGGTGCGGGCTCTAATTGTGCTCCCCCGTCGTCGTCTGTCTGGTCATCCTTCTTGTTCTCTGCGCTGTCGGCTTGCGACTCCCAATCGTCGTCCCAGGCATCGGGTACTGCTGATTTCTTCATCTCGAAATGTATCAACGTGTCAATCTATGGATGGCATTGAAAAATGTGCAAGGAGATGAGTAAAATGTTGGCTCAGCTGCCTCGTTTTGGAGCGTATAGAAAGAATGACGGAATTAATCAGTGAGCTCTGGCAAGAAAGCATGAAACACTAGATGGCACATGAGGAATTGGATGCAGTGGGCCAGTTGTTGAAAATGCAATGTCAGCAAGTTAAGATGCTTGCAGAGCGAGACACTTAGTTCTGCAACTTGGCTGCAAGACTGCTCCATTTTACCAGGGCTTAAGCGGCGCAGGTAAATTCAGTCGGGTCAACATCGGTGTACTAATGAGTCTATGAACTCACGCGCGTCATTCCGAATTCTAATCTAAAATGAAAACTGTATTTAAAAAGAATTAATTCATTAAGAAAATTTTCATGCTCGCAATAGGCATATCTAGTCTTATGCTTCGTAGATGCAACGAGTATTGGGGGGGCAAATCTACTGCCAATTGCACACGGTTCTTGGCAAGCGACTATGGAATGACAGGACGTATAGTACAAAACAAGGATTGAGTGAGCATGCTAAATAGGCCGTGTGGCTCAATGGCAGAGCGTCTGACTACGAATCAGAAGGTCGCAGGTTCGACCCCTGTCTCGGTCAAAACTAATTTTTTTTGGTTTATTTATAATTCAGTAGTGTTTGTACTTACGTAGGTGGTTTGGGTGAGTATTTTTAATAATTTAATAGTGAGTGTTTAATGATACATCTTTCTTTAGTTTAGTTTTTAGATTTATATAGTACTTTAAAGTAAAGCATGCTTTTTTTTCTAATTTACCTATTTTTTAATAGTTTTTCTAGATAGATTATATAAAATCATACATTTTTACTGTTATCATTGAAGCATAAAAATGAAAGTAGTTAAGGAAGAGATAAAAAGCAAAACTACGATAATTATGTAGGCAAAAAATTGTTTGACCGAGACAGGGGTCGAACCTGCGACCTTCTGATTCGTAGTCAGACGCTCTGCCATTGAGCCACACGGCCTGTAATCACGTGAGTCAGCCGTGATAATGAAATCTAAGAGCCATGGGGCTCAAGCCAGTTCCCTGCGACCCCGATTCTTGTGCCCTTCGTCATACACTTCACCACCGGAGAAGATGAACCTGGTTCTTGACATGTGAATCTTGCATCAGAGGAGACGGAAAGTTGTATGTATCTGGTACAGGATAGGTTGAGTTATCGGAAGGAGCGGACGCCGGCTGAGCCAGCCACTCTCACCGCACTCAGTAAGCAATGTCGATTGTTGCCCTACGTAGCAGTCACAAAGAACGAATGCCATACAGCGCCGCGCCATGCCATCGACGGTTCATGTTATTGAAACATTCGTCGCCTCGCAAGCAAAGAGGAATTGGCGATGCAGCGGCGGATTAGTGTCGAAGCAAGTTCATAATCACGCGCCACTCTCTTACAAGCGCTTGCACACATCCTTGGTGAGCCAAGTGCGGGCTTGAATGGTTGTCAATGCTCAAAAGCCTGCATGTGTCGGAGTAACTAACTGGTCTGTGAAGTGGGTGAACTGCGACGGGACAGGCGGGTGTTGATCGATGTGTTGAGTGATGAAGCAATTTTTTTTTCTTCTTTCGCCAAGACATGTTGACGAGTTTAGCCAAGACAGAAAAAAAAACAGCAGGAGTGAGGGCAATGAACTCTTCCAATACATTATGTCATTTGTCTTGGTATGAACGGGGGTTGAATCATGCGTGGGTTCTGAGCGATGATGTAAGACATGGCTCACGCAGAGAGTACCAAGGCATGGCGAATAAACATGTTTTGCTGCGTCCTGGAGAAGAACGCATTGTTGGTAGTCAGAATGGGAGATGGATTTGGAATGGGCCTAGGAAGCGTTTGAATCTTACGTTGGCGCCGTCTCAAAGCGCGTCGAGATGGCTTCTCACCTTTATCCATCCTAGCACAATGGAGCGATGAGTGGCGTATTCAAGAACAGCAAATATCGAAACGATACATTGCGAGATGGAGCGAGGAAGCAGTTCTCGTGGAGGGTGGAAGAGACCAAAAGCAGACACCGAATGGAGCCTTGCAACGTCAACGTCTATAGAACGTAATCCTTGCTTCTAACGACATGGCTTATTACAGCGACTGAGCTAGAACCATCTGTGAATGCACAAATACACAATGACTCCTCAAGCACGGTCGAACGGAGGAATGAGGGATCCAAAAAGGGCGGTCGGCGCAAACCAAGATACGGTGGCAGCAGCAATTTGACAGGCAAGAGGCAAACCCGCTCAGAGAAGGAAGGAAGGATCAGGCAGTGCGCAGCATGCACGTGCTCCGCAACAAGTCAGGGTGGGATGGATGATGCGGCGGTTGACGCGGCGGTTGAGCGGCCAGTGGTCAGCGCGCCTAATACGGACGGATAACCCTTTCTCGGTACTCCGTGATACGGGACAGCCGCGCTGCTGATGCTGTCAACTGGTGCTGGTTGCTCTTTGGCCCCTCCCTCACTGTTGGCGGGCGCCCCCC
>SRPW01000211.1:0-31129 GCA_018360225.1 Claviceps pusilla | reverse complement strand
TCTTTTTTTTTTTTTTTTTTTTTTTTTTTTTTTCGGATTACGCGCCATCACCAGAGTAGGTACAGGGTACGGACCTTTTATTTTTGTCTCGCAGCAACTGCTTACCCTGCACCCCCCCCCCAAAAAAAAGACGAGCATCCTGATTAGGAGCAGCTTTGGGAGAGACAAATAACAGAGTGGGAAGACGAGAATTCCGATAGAAGAGTAAAGCATAACCTTAATCATGACGAGACCTTGTTCGACTTGATTTTTTTATTATTTGCTCGTGTCCGGTGCCAAGTCAGCGAGGCATAAAACAGAATGCCACGCGCGGATGCAGCATTGTTTCATCGGAAGTGCAAAAGCAAGATGTCGCAAAGTGATCAAAAAGCTGGTTAACAGGCTCGGCCCTAGGGTGGGACCGCTCGCTCTGCTCCATAGGTCGAATCAATATCGCGTCCCATTGTCAAAATCAGGAGAATCTACCCTCCCAATCGTGATTTTCCAATCACGCAGTAGTTAAGTATGCCGATAGCCATGGAGACTTACTCTCACATATACGGATCCTAAGTATTTACCAATGAAGACGGTCACAATTCATAAAACGCCTTATTTGACAAAAGGTCTTAATTAATGAACGTCGTGAATCTGATTAACAAAGGTTGACAAAGGCCAGCAATGGGAAGCCCCGTCATCTTCCGCTTCAGGTTTAGCTTATACCGCCTTGTTCAAGAAAAAAAAATTGCTTCCTCCCCAACTCCCACGCACACCAACCACTGCTCCGCCCCTTCCTCCTCCCCCCCCCCCACCACTGCAGCAAGAGTCAATTGACTCATGACCGATTGCGCAAATGAAAGGAGGCTGGGCAGCTGCAACGGCCCGCCCAGTGCACGTGATCTGTCCAATCTGGTGCCTTTGCCTTCTCTTTCTTTCAAGCAATTCTTGTGTGTCTCTGACCAAAGAGGACCAGAGGGGTAGGTATATTTGAGAAAAATTTCATGCAGGTCTGCAGTTCTGAAACAAGGTGTTTTTGCTTCTTTTTTGGGCCCCCCCCTCCCGTTCTACTTCTTCTTTTTTGGGCCCTCTCCCTATGTAACATATTGTATGTACATACTTTGCTGTACACTCTTTGATTGTGTTAAACGGCATCGGGCCAGTGCGCAGCATCCACAACCGCGTTCACGCACACAACACACAACATAAAGGAGACCTGGAACGAGCGATGACTCCTGGGCGATGCTGAAACAAAACAACCAAGACAAAATACATACGCATGTACGTCCCATATGTGCTGTATGTATCCACCCCAGAGCTTCACGAATCATCATTTCTTGTCTCTGTATCCGCACCAAAGCGCGAAAATGCTACATTCCCGTGCTCGGTCAACAGCCAGCGGGAGGAAGGGGAGCCGCGGGGGGGGGGGAGAGGGAGGGTCGGCAAGATACGTGCTCCTCTGCCGACGGGATAAAAAACAAAAACAAAAACAAAAACAAAAACAGATGCATTCCTTCCAGCGATAGTGTCCGCGTCAAGCACGAGTTGGACCCGACCAGACGGAACGGCAAGATGGGAGCGATGAAGCCGCGTTGGCGTCAGCCCGCAACGTCGCCGCGCAGAGCAGGCCATCTCGTCGGTGCCTTGCGTGCATCTGCCGAGCGTGCACATCTCGGAGGCAGGCTGTCTGTCTCTGTCCGAGTTTGGGCACAATACTCTGGCCAGCATGCCAGCGAGCTTGGTGTTTGGGTGTTTGGACAGCCATCATTGGTGGTATACGGAGAGGGCCGCAGGGCAGGGTCGCAATATTGGCCAAGAAAGCCGAAGCCGAGATGAGATGGCTGCTCCTACATCGCCAGACCTGAGCAGAGACTGTGCACAAAGACGAATGTGACACTGTCCATGCCGTGGTGGTCGTCCAGCGGCCGCAAGGTCCAGTCGGGAGTCAGGACGTGGCTTGCCGGGCATGGAGCGGCGACGCTTGGCATTCATGGCCCATGGGGCGCCGTTCCTGACGCTACAGTTGCGTTGCGCCACGGACAGGGATCGTGGCGTATCAGATGCAGCGAATGCACACTGTGCAGAGTGCTGAGCGCCCCAAGCCCCAGTGGCTCTGCTAGTACGCAAATGGGCTAGTGCCTTGGGCAGCCTGGGCCTGTCAGGACTGAGATGACCTGAAGCGGCGAATCAGAGGCCTGGGCCGTAGCGTGGCGTGGTGTCGGTCGTGGTTGTTGTCGAGAGTTTGGCGAACAGAGCCCCCAAGTCCCAGCGCCAGGTCTGTCTGCGTGTGGTATGTGGTGCCTTGTGTGTAACTGTGCGCGCCCCCCCAACCCCCCTCTCCACCCCTTTCTTCCCGTCTCCGCCACGGTGAGACCTGCGTCGGCCTTCTCCCTTCGTCCCTCGTCCACTATTTGCATCTCGACTCTACAGCACCCATCATTCTTACGGGACCGTTGAGACACAACGACGGGTTTTTTTTTTTCTTTTCGTTTCCTTTTCATCCATCATTCGAGAGCTAGTCTCCCAACCTACACTCGTTTTTAACCCGCCCTTCAACGTCCTGTCATCATATTTTTTCGTCCTGAACTAACCGAGATTATTCCCTTCGTCGCCGATCAGCAGCAACAAAATATCCCGACTACGATTTGTGTCATCCTTGAAGTCATCTTGTCGCATACCTCGCCCTTCGTCTTTCACATCTTGGGCCAATCTATACGCCTCGACAAAACCTAGAGTCCGCCTCCTTTGGCAAGTTGCCACCGTTGTCGAAGCGCTGGTCGTGACACAAACGAAAAAAAATAAAGAAAGAAAGAAAGAAATAAATAAATAAAACCCCTTTTCACACACCTTCTTCGACATCAGCCACCTATCAGAAACTTACCGCATCCTGTTGCCCGAAATGATCGAACAAACCCCTTACGTCATTGTCAGGGACTTGGCCGAAGTAGATAACAGTACGTTGGCCTTTTGGGCGGGAGGAGGGAGCAGCATGTTGAAGACTACGCTAGTTTGTCCTTTGGTGTCAGCATAGCACGTCTCTTTGCTAACTTACATTTGTAGTCCTCAACTCGTTAAGTCGACGAGAAGATTGCGTCAAATGTGACGACAGCTCAAAATTGACGTGCCCAGCCTGCGGTCCGAATGAAAGCTGTCAATTCACGGTCCCATTGAACTGCAGACAATGCGCCAAATCATTTTGTACCAAAGAGGACGCAACACCGCTGGTCTCGAGCAGTGACAACAGCAGCAGCAGCAGCAGCAGCGGGCCCAGTGTAGGGCCGATCGCGGGAGGCGTCGTCGGCAGTATTATCGCCATATCCCTGATCACATACCTGATCTGGCGATTCGTCATCAAACCGAAGCGAGCCGCCGAATCTCAACAGTCCGTGTACGAGACGGAATCCAACCTCGCTCGTCAGGTCGAGAAGGACGATGCCTCGAGGATGACTAGACGCTCGTCAACTCATACAGTCCACTCCATCGCGTCAACAGTCCTCACACGAGCCTCCAACATCATCCAGATTGCCTACATCCCTGGCGTGACAAACCGTGCCTCTCCCGCGTCGCCGTCTGTTCTGGTGCCCCCGGTTCCGCCAATCCCCATGAGGCACTCCGAGAGCAGCCGGGGCGGCGGCCTGGCCCCCCCAGGTGACCAGCACTTCTTCGTCCCCGGCAACTTGCGAGACTCGACATTCTCGGGCATTTCGGCATTTTCGGATCGAACTTCGTATGCACCTCGCTCCAGCATTGCCTCCACCATCTATGGCAAACATGCCCAGGTCCAGACGCCGGCACAGACTGGCATGCGGGCAAAACCCACCGTCGTCAGCGTTAAGTCCGTTGCCGCCAGTGCTCCGAACACACCGCCGGTGCCTTCCATCAACTTTGAGAAAGTCGGCTCCCCAAGTCGACCCGAGAGCACCGCGAGTGAATATACTGTCGGCTCGGCATATCTCAACAACGCCAACCCCGCTACACAAGGCCGGCCACAGGTTGTCAAGCTCGGCGGCAGCGGTCTGAAGAAGGTAGACATTGCAGGCAGATCCGATGCCAGTGCATCGTCGGCGTCACTCGTGTCAGCGTCGTCATCCAAGTCGAGCTTGCCCGACAACGCAACCGCCTCGAAAGCCTCATCAACCGATCAGGGACCATTTTCGGACCCACCGGAGCGCAAGTCTGGCGGTGGCATCTGCAGCAGCACACCCACCCTGGTATCTGTGGCTGAGGAAGCCGAAGAACGCCGCGGCGCAGAAAAGGACAAACGACCTGGGTCAGGCGACCGGGAGCGAAGCCCATTTGGTGACGAGCATGCCACCAAGGAGTAATGACGACTTTTGATATCTATCCTTCTTTCGAGTACATACGTTTTGTTTTCCTCTGGGGGGTTACCAGGATGATCCCACCCCCTCTCCCGCACCCCTTTTCTTTCCTTTGTCCCCCCACTCCCCCCAATTTTTGCATCTTCTTTACCTCGAGCGGCAATTTTCTGTTAAATGGTCATGGGGGATTATGATGGCAACGGCGCATGTTGAACTGGGTTGAACCTACAGCTCGAATGCGATGTGATGACGGCATGGCAAATCTTGCCAGCAATATCGTCTTGGAGCATTTTACCCCATTTTTATATCTACATATTGACATATATGTCTTGAATAGAGACGATTGAGTTGGATCTGCCTACAACATACGGTATTGCCGTGATTTATATCTCCGATGACTGTGTCGACATTGTATGCTCGAATGACCGGTGGTGTGTCTGTCCCGGTGTATATCCCTGGCTGCAATCCCAGGGATGCCCCATTTGCCTAGAGTACAAGGTTATGTCGTCAAAGCCTCTTGTGTTGAAGAATAGGTAGGGCCTGATATAGGTGCTGTAGGAGCATGTCGTTGGGTGAAGCCTGAATATGGGGCAAGTCGGATATTTGAGATTTTTGCCAAAACTGGGAAATATCCACGCCCTTTGCCCAATCGGGATGCCCGGCCGTTCAACAAAACACACTGGGAGTTATCTACTTTCTGTTCCTGGGTGAACCTTGAATATTGAGTCGGAAAATCAAGATTTTGTTTACTAAACGTAGGAATTTATTTACTTTTTTCTTGAATGAAGCCTACATATGAGGCGGATGGACATGAAACGTATTGCTTTTGGTAAGAAATTGTCTAGTTCTTTTATTCTCAAGTAAAGCTTACGTACATCTCCTTCAGGTATTCTAAGCTAAAGTTGAATTATACGCTCCGCTGGGATTATAAGCTTCACTGGGATATCTCCGATTCTTGCGAAAACTAGGAATTTCGGAACCAGAGACGACTGGGTAGGAAGAAGATGAGGGAATAGTTATCGGGAACAGCAAGGACTAGCAGGAAGGCTCGACGAAGACTTGTCCACTCTTCCTGGAATAGAGGTCTTTGTTCTTAAATCATTGCAGATCTACGATGGATTGGGAAGGCATTTCTTCGGCCGTGAGTTGCGAACGATCTACTTTTCTGTTCTGGAGTGAGGCTTAGAATTCGATGTTGGAGATTCTTGCTAAAACTAGGAAATTATTTCCTTTCTTTTCCTTGCGTGAAGCTTAGCTATACAGGTACATGAGATGGTTAGTATATTGCGACAACTAGGAAATTATCTGCTTTCCTGTTGTTAAGTGACGCTTGAGTATGAGGTAATTTGGATATATTCATGTTGTTGCACAAAATGGAATCATCGCCCTTTCTGTGCCGAAGTGACCCTAAATATGAGGCAAATGCGATGTCGACATTCTTGGTAAATCTAGGAGATTGTCTGCGTTTCTATTTATGAGTCATGTTAAGTACAAGGCCAGGTAGATATTGACATTTCTTTTAAAACAGGAAAGTATGTGCTTTTCTATTTGTAAGTCATCTCGTATGAGAAGGCGTACGTCGTTGGCACCAGCGGCTTGCGAGACACTCAAGGTCACGGTAAGGTGGTCAAGTATATGCATGGTAAAAGTAGTCTCGTTGTCGCAGAGCCATGGGCGCTATCTTTATGGGCCGTAGCAATATGAGGCAAATCGGAATCATTGGCATTTTTGCTCCAACAAAAAATGCAAACATTTACGTTTCTATTCTCAGGTGAACCTAAATGAGGCGAGTTCGAAAATCAACTTACTGCTTACATAGGGAACGACATTCTCCATTCTCAATTCGACCAGCTACATGTGAGGCAAATGTTGCGAACTGGATGCGGCCTAAAGGTCATGAGATGAGCAATACACATGTCACAGTTAGATGGTCAAATGTATGTATGGTGGAGGTTGTCTTTCGCATCAGGGGGCTGTGGCTAGTACCTTTATATGTTAGCGCCCTGGACCATAACACATATCTAACGAGAACATTGCTCTAACTGGAAGTACATGTACTATCCTATCCCTGACCGAAACTACTCAATATGGAGTAAATTGAACATGAAAATAGGAGCTGTGCCTAGAAATCGATCTACTTTTTCTCTTCTGAACTGGACCACCTGAATTTCGGGCAAATCTATAATCAAATTGCTGCGACTACAACATCATCCTACTTTTCGATTTAAAGGCTTTACAACGCGCAAATGTTGGGCATCCGTCTTCTGGTATTGTGTTGCCCGTCCAGGAGCCAAGACGACTGATGTAGCTTGACTAGGGAGAGGTGTTCATAACGCATCCTCTTTATCCTCTGCTGATGAATTGTCCAGGGAATCAAAATGCCACGGAAAAAACGACCATGCCAAGGGGAGGCCCTTGGAATGCCGTCTTAGCCACATTGTTGGCGTTGGAGTTTGCGTTTAGTGGAGAGCTTTGCTTCCTTTTCTATGGCCATCCGGATCGTGTTTAGAAAGAATCCTGTGTTCATGCAAGTAAATATGGTAGATGGTAGTCTCTGATCACCTGCGAATCGTGGGGAATTCTTTACCGCTGCAATGGCACGACGTTAGTTGCGCCCTCGTCTCTTTGCTTTCTCATGCTGCTGTGTTGAAACCATGGACAACGTTTTTTGGGAACCCCGGTCCCTGGGACAAGTCGGTCGTTCTCACACATGCTCGAGCTGGGTTCTTGGTAAGGGTGCTCAGGGCCCCATGCTGGCGTTGACTGGGACGGATATTGATGTGCACCGGTGGGTGTATCAGACTACAGCGAGTTAGCGAGTTAGGGTCATTCCGAACATTTTCGAACGTTTCAGGAATACCTACGGCCCACTGTATATGGATTGTAACATGCCGTAAGGTGAGAATGGGAAACGGATCGAAGCAAGAAGATTAGAAGCAACAAGATTGAAAATCGAAGCAGCGTGCGCCCACTTCTTGTAGGGACGGTGTATTGTAAGATCCGGACGTGGAAACACGCGGTTCCGTCTTACATGAAATAATTACGACGTCAGGCAAGATGGTATTCCAGCAGCCATGGAGCATGGAATAACAGTTGAGTAGTGTTATTAAAGGTTAAAGAAACCGGTGGACGTAGGACAAGAGTAGAGTTAAAATAGTTGGAGGCCCTGTTTACTTAAACAGCTTTCATTCCTTTCCTATGTTTACGAGGGAAAGGAAGGAAAGGAAGGAAAAGAAGGAAAAGAAGGAAAAAATAAGGGTGCCTATTCGTTGTAAACACTAAACAATAGTTTCATGCTCTATCCTTATTCATACGAAAAGGAGATTAATTAAAAAGTAACTCTCTCTGAGAAAGAGTTATAAAGCTGTAATTGATCTGTAAAAGCCCGCCTTGGCTGTCCTTTCTTCTTTTCTTTTTCTTTTTCTTTTTCTTTTTTCGTACATGTTGGATGATTCCCCGTCGCGTCAGATTCATACCGAAATCAATTTAGGTGAGAGCCTCCCACCTTACCCTCCTCGTGGCGAAGCAGCCCGCGGTGAAGATGGCTGTGAACCTTTGTAAGAGTGCGCTTTCGTGTATTTCTACTAAATAGAACTCTATGCCACTCGAACTTATCATCACCCTAGGCGCAGGGCGAGCGTCGCAAGCCCTAGTCCTAGCTTCTTCGCAAGCCCCCCCCCCCCCCCCGTTATTTCCCTACTTTCTTCAGCTTCTTCACAAGCTATGTTTTCCTTCGCCAGGGCTTTATACGTTTTGGCGCTTATATAATTCTATAGAAGAAAACTCACGGCCTAATTTCTATACTTGAAAACCTCTAGTACTATACTTCTATGAGGCAGAACTTTATAATACTTTACTTTATCTATTACTTGATAGCTAGATTACATAATAAAAACTATTTTATTAAATATTTATAATTACATCAAGCGGAGCTTTAGCTAGTAAAGCAAGAAATATGCGCAAAGGCAGGTAAGCTAAGGAGGAGCGTAGCTCCTACTTTACATCTTTAAAATAAGACTACTACATATATATTCTTATAGTCCTCGGACATTATACGCTACTTAAATAAGTAATATTCTTTAGGAACTAGTTAATAGAAATCCAATGTATCGTGATATCATTGCAGGAGCATCGTGGTGTTGGAGGACTTTACATCTAAAAAAGGGGGAGAAAAGGGGGAGCTCTGCTGCTTACTGCAGCGCTTTGGGGAGAAACACACCGGCAGCTAGCAAAGAAGGTGAAGAAAAAGCGGGGAAATAGTCAGCGAAGAAGAAGCTAATAAAGAGAGGGAGAAACAACTCGCAAAGAAGGTAGCGAAAAGAGGGAAAAGAAATAGCTTGTAAGGAAGGTAAAGAACAAGAAAAAAATAAAACTGCTTATACAGAAGAATCTAATAAACAGAGGAAAAAACAGCTAGCGATGAAGGTGATAAAAAAGAGGAAAAAGACCGGCTTGAAAAGAAGAAGTTAATGAAAAGGGGAACAGATCAGACGCGAGATGGCTAAAAGAGGAAAAAAAAAAAACACAGCTTATAAAAAAGGTAGAAAAAAATGGGAAAATAGCCAGTAAAGAAGGTAAAAGAAAAACAGCTTATAAAGAGTCTAACAAGAAGAACAAAGACTCAGCTAGTGAAGAAGGCAATGAAGAAGACAAAAATAAATAGAAGGGGACATTTTCGGCTCCAGGAGTCCAAAGCTTTGCCTGCCTCTATGATGCCGATAAATTCGGGAAGCCATAAGGATCTCGTACTGTACATCCATTTTGTAGGTATTCCTGCCATAATGCCCTGGAAGTTGTAAAAAGTCTCGGCCGCTCACTGTATGTAAGATCAATTAATACAATGCTTCCGCAGTGGCACTTTCAACGTATGTTTTCAGAGTGATTTAGTGGCAGTTTATTTGTATATGTGATGCAACGGAGGCTATAGTGCCATCTACTTATATTACGTCACAACATATTACACGAGAAGGTAATGAGTTTCACAGAACTGTCTTCTATCACACAGGCCTATGCTGACAGGACCTCGTGCCCACAGGATTCAACAGTGAGCTTAGCCATGCTACCTGCGCGCGTCCGAGAAAAATAAATTCAATACCATCTTCCTCATGCTACGAGGACGCTGTAGCCACACGTATTTGATGGAGATTTGAACAGCAGCATTGTGTGTTTCTATAAGACTGGATATATGAGTACAGAGATGTAGCTATCAGCGTCGACATGGATGAAATACAATAAAGTTGGCGTACTATAGAATACAGACGGAATGGGATGGAAATAAACAAACAAGTAAAAAAACCTTGGTCATTCGCGCTGCTTGGCATTTACAAGTGCATCTCCGGCTTTCCTCCCACGCGCCCCTAACCATGCCCGTCCAAAGCAAAACCAAGTACAATAAGTATGGTCCTTGACACGTTCAGCAAGTCCCCCACGAGACAACATAAACATGAAGACTCATGACTCTATCACTACGCACCACTCATTCACATCGCGGATACGGGGGCACCAGTACCACCCATGGGAGTGAGCAGTTCGCATTACAGTTTACCACAGTTATGCATGTATCGTACTCTCCAACCAGAGCCCTGTGCAGGCCGAATTGATCGGCGTCCTAGGCGCGGGGACAGCTTCTTCGTCGCTAGCTGTTTTCCTCTTTTCGTGAGCTTCTTCGCTTTTTGTCAGCTTCTCCATTAGCTGTTTTTCCCTCTCCTTATCAGCTTCTTCGCTAGCCGTTCTTTCCACTTTTCGGCAGCTTCTTCTTCTTTGCAGGCTATCTTTTTTCCCCCTCTTCCTGTAGGCTTCTTCGCTTTTGTCAGCTTCTTCGTCACTAGCTGGTTGGCCCTCTTTTTATTAGCTTCTTCTTCGCTAGCTGCTTTTTCCTCTTTTCGTCGGCTTCTCATCTATTCACAGAGCGGAAAGCTCATCAACCAATTTCCATACTTGACGCTTTTTGGACACCACATTCTACAAGGCAGATTTTAATACAATACTTCAGCTATTAACAACACATCCCCAATCTGGGGGTCGTTTTCCCTAATGAATACTTTTAAAACAATTTTCAAATCTTTTGTGCTTCTGATTCATCTCCAAAATCAACAACATTCATACCATATTCAGTTGCATTATAAGTGTTGGAATCGCTGCATTCTATGACAACGTGGCACAGCCGGGAAGAGCCAGATTCGCGGCCACATTAGCCGCGGAATCTGACTCTTCTGATTGGTCCGCGTGTGCAGAGTTTTCACCGCAGAATCTAACGGCATTTTCGTGGCCTTAACGCTAGCTATAAATTGCCCCTTTAGATAGCACTAATTAGAATAGAATTAGACCTTTTTGCGAATACCTTCCTAGACCCTATATTGTGTTACTAAGTCTCAGATCCACCTAGTATTCCTTAGAGAATTACTAGTATCCTAAGGAATACTAATACTAATTAGTGGGTTATATCTATCCTTAGAATATATTATCCTATAGATTCATAAGGATTTACTTAAAAGAGATAGAACTTCTGTTACGCTTATAGGGAGAATTTATGCTAAAAGAAGATAGATTCCTTTGCTAGTTTAGCTAGTATTAGTGTCATGGCCATTTCCCACTGTTGGCGACTATAGAGTCAAAGGGCGCGGACTAGCTTATTATGCCAACGAGGGCATAAGGGAATAAGGCATATAGTGCCCTTACTACGACTTAGTAGCGCGCTAAGGGGGTATATAAAAGAAAGAACGCGTATATTTATATAATAGGGTAGAGATTTATACCTTTAAGTACTACCCCTTACCTAATAGCTACGTTATAATATGCCTTTTATATCTTAGTCTTTACTCTACTAAGTAATATTTTATTACTAGCCTTAATAACTAAATCTCTCTCTCCTTTAAGGATAGTAAACTATTAACTAAACTAGAATATTTACTAGAAAAGTTATCTATTTAACTAGCTATAACCTTACTATAGCCTTATAAGATACTAGCTATATACTAAGTACTATTAAAGAAAAGGGGCACCTTAAGATTAGGAATCCTAACTCTACCTATATAAATAATAATAATATTAATAAAGAAATAAACCTTAATAGAATAATTAAAGAAGCAGTTTAGTTACTATAAGCTACCTAAGTAGCTAATAAGAAAAGGAACCTTAAGGCGCTATAAAAGTCCCTTAAGGAAGCTAACCTTAGTAGAAACTATAAAAGTAGTAAGCTTAGTGTTATTAATACCCCTAATATTAGTTATACTCTAACCCCTAAGCTATAGACTTACCCTATAGTTATAGCGCCCCTTATATATATAGGACTTATAAAAGCCTAACTTAAGGCTTTTATATATAAAGGCAATACCTATAAGAGCCTTTAGAATTTCTTATTAAACTTATATATAGCGTTTATTATAGACCCTTATATATTCCTTAGGGATACTACTAAGGTAGTATATACTAGTAGCTACCTTACTAATAATATAAAGCGCTAGTAAATATAATATACTACTACTAATAGCTTTATAAACTTTAAAGAGTATACTTAGATAGGATTTATAAAGTAGCTTAAGATAGGAACTATTAATAAGAATATATACTACTTAAAAGCTACTAAGGCACTAATAAACCTTTATTAAGATAATTAAATATTATTTTAAACCTTCTTTTAGAAATAGAGTAAAGTTAAGGCTAAGCTCTCTAAGGCTATTTTAAAATAACTCTAAATTTATATATTTCTAAATAGCCTTAACCTTACTATTAAGAAGTAAATACTAAGCTAAGAGTTTCCTTAAAGCTAGAATTACCTTTAAAGCTAAGGTAGAAAAGCTAAAGTTACTAATAAAGAATCTTTAGGTAATTAAGAATAATTAACCTTAGCAGGATATAAGTAATAAAGATTACACTCTTTAGTAGTAAGCTAGAAGTAATATAACTATAAACCTTCTAATAATAAGGACTTTAATAATATTTAGTGCTATAAGTACTAGAAGGATAGATATATCTCCTTAAAGTGCCTAGAATTAAACTATACTATTTATAAAAGTAATAGGTATACTATAAGCTAGTATTACTTATACTATAAAGTCCTAGCGCCTAGAACCTTAGATATAAACTTAATCCTAATTAATACTAATAGGCCTTAAAGGCATGCTCTCTTTATAACTAATACTCTTTATAAAATAAACACTTTAATTATTAATAAGGATAAAGATAAAGAAATAAATAATAGGATAAGAATAAAAGTATCTATATAGTAGGATTACTACTAAGTAGCTATAAAAGTATTATTTAATTTAAGAGTAAAAAGATTAGTTATTTACCTAAAAATATTAAATAAGGGAGACTAGGTAAATATAGAAGTAAATACTACACTACTAGCTAGTGCCTTAGGCAATTTACTTAAGCATAAAGGTATATTAAATAAGTTAGTTAGTATTACTAATAGTATAGGTTATAGTAAAATATATTAGGTTTACTACTATATTACTAATATATAGGAGGACCTACTTTTAGGTGCTAACTAGGTAAAGATTTATAAGCTATAAATTCTATCTTAAAATAATAAGATTTAGAGATATTTAATAATATAAGAATACCTTATATTTATAAGGTACTTAAAGTAAATTTACTATAAAAGAAAGAATGCAATTATATTACTAGTGCTAGCCTTAGTATAGGTTAAAGAGATACTAAAGAATAATAAAGATAAAAGAAGCCTATAAATAGCAGGGGGTAATATAGAAGAACCTTAGCTAGTGTGTCGCGGGAGAAGGGATTTGGTCCGCGGTCATTTGGAAGAAGGCATCGTGGCGGCTAAAGGAGTGAGACCTTGGCACGGTGTAGTTAAACCATCTGATTGAATGATATAAATAGGTCCTAAGCCCTTAGATAGTTAGAAAACCATCCGTTTCCTGTTTTTCTTTTCTAGGGCATAGGTGTAGAAGCACCTATCGCTACAATACTATTAATTATTATAATCCCGGTTGCTGCTGTAGTATAATTATTTATATTTTGTTCTAAGGATATTATTATTTTAGTCTTTAATGACTTAAACCATTTAATTAGATAAAGAGCTATCTAATTATCCCTCTTCTACACGGTCTTAATGACCTAGAGCTAAATCTATGTATATAAGAAATCCGGAATACGACAGGGATAGCTTCGGTTGTATGCATGCCCTTCACTTTTAGGTGTGTGGTGTGTGTTCTTTTCCCCCCATTATAAATAGTGGTTTTGCCTAGGCAGAGCAAGTTAAGTAGCCTCTATATAACCTATTTCATTGCGCAGCAACAATAACGTATAATTGGAGGCCACAATCCAGAGTCGGACCTTATTATAACTAACTAGACTTATAAAACTAAGATAAGAAACTATAAAAGAACTGTTATAGGACTTCTAAATTATCTAATTAGAAGCGTAAAGATAGTGTGAAACTCAATTAGCATAAGAAATCGCCTGCCCTAAGATCGCACCTAATAAAATCAGAATTATTAGTCCTTAAAGTGTAGAGCTATAAAGCTAACTTATTAAAAAAGAGAAAGAGCTTGCTAAAGGTTTTGCTAGAACCTACTTAGGATATTAGTCCCCCTCTTACTAAAATAAATAAGACTATAGATTATCTAATTATACCTAGTCTTGCTAGATTTTATATAGTTACCCTTATTATAGGTATTATTCTATTTATAACTTAAAGCACTCTTATTAGAATTCTAGTCTTAGTCTATAGAGTTAATAAGGATAATAACTTAGTTAAGCTTATTAAACAATAATATAGCTAGGTTTATAAAGGAGAAAGCATAAGCAAGAAGAAGCCTCCTAATTAATTAATCTCCCTATTACCTATACCTATATTTAATAACGTTAGCCTTAAAGATTAACTTAAGTAAGTATTATTAACCTTATTTTCTTTTTCTTTTAACTAAGTTAGTATAAAGTAACTAAGCCTAGTCCTACCTTACATTAAAAACCCTTCTCCTACTACTATAACTACTTTTACTAGTACTATTAAAGGACTTAACCTAAAGGTCTTTACTAAGCTCCTTAGGGAAACCCTAGGTAGGCAGAATGCCCTTATATTCCTTTAAAGCAACTATAGTGTAGACTAATTTATAGAAGAAAATATTGCTAACTTCTTAAAGGACTTTAAAGTAAAGATACATGCCCTTAGTCTTCCTAATAATAAGTAGTGCTAAATGCTTAAAAAAGAAGTTGCCCCTAAGCTTTATAAGGATATTAAAACCCTTGTAACTGTATATACTTAGGAGGAGGCTAAGGAAGCATTACTCCTTTAGTATTAAGCTACTCTTTAGGAAAGAACTAAGAGCGTAATAAACTAGCTTAAGAAGCTTAATATATAGCGCCCTTAGACGTTCTCTAATACCTACTTATAGCTATAGTAGCACTAAGCACTAATGTTAAAAGCATTCCCTAATAACTAGAAGACTCTCTTAGTGTAATCTATATATATCTATAAAGCTATTCCTAGTTAAATTATTATTAGCTTTATAAATAAGTAAGGAATTAGTAAAGAATTGTTTATTTGCAAGAGTTATAGGACCCTATAGACTAAGCTAAACGATTATATAAAGACGTGCCTATAGCTTAAGAATTATAACCTAGCTAAGACTATTAATACTTACTTTAATAATTAACTATTTAATTATAAGAAAGTCCTTTAGCTAGCCTCTTCTACTATTAATAAAACCTAAATAAAAAGAATTAAACTAGCTAATTTATTTTAGTTAATATTCTAAGATAGTGGGGAAAATAATAACTATAAGGGCTAGATTAATACTTTAGCAAAGAAGCTAGAAAAACTATAGATTACTATGCTTTAAGGGTAAGCATAACTATATAATCCCTTGCGTTATATAAATAAGAGGTTAAGCTTTCTATATCTTATATCCTATAATACTATATAAGCTAAGGAGCAATAGGAGTACTTTAATATCCACTTAAATGTCTTTAGCGCCTATAGATATTAGTTTAACTACTGCTTCTACTGTAATAAGGAAGGCTATTACCCTAATTATTATAACTTCTTAAAATATAATTAGAAGGTTAGGTTTATATAATATAACTCCTAAGCTTAAATTCTTATAATTAGAGATAATTTGCTAAAGTATTAAGTTCCCCTTATACTTTATAACCTATTCCTTAACACTAGGAGTTGTATTTATTATTTAGCTATCTTTTAGGTTTAGTATTTTAGAGATTATACTATTAATTACCTTATAGACTAGGTGCTAAAGTATAAGGATGTCCCTATAAACTACTAGATTATATTAATTAATAAGAAGAGAGTCTTTAATAATATTACTAAGTAATTAAACCTTTTACTATATAGACCTAAGCAATAGAGGCCTACGCCTACTAAGGTGCTACTAAGAAAGCTATAGCTTATAACTAAAGTAATAACCCTAGAAAGGGTTAAAGATACTAGCCTAACTAATATAGCTGTTAATATTAATACACTAAAGAGAGCATAGGTTAAAGAGATTCCTAATAAACCCTTAGTTAATAAAAGATTATAGCTAGCCTCTATAAGGCAATTTAAGAAAGAAGAGTTAGGCGTTATAGGTAATAGAAAAGGGACGCTGTAAGACTGCCTTATTACTTAGCTCTATAAGGAGGTCTTTAGTAAAAAGGTAGGCGTAAGCCTGCGTAACCTCTTTAAGCTCTTCCTATTATTAGCTAGATTAGCTACTAGTAAGTGTGCTGCCTATGCTAAGGGGATTAAGGAAGTGTTCTACTATAATGGGTTGTCTAAGTTAGCTAGATTAATTTAACCTTAAGAATATTAATATTAGGAAATACCTAGATTATTTAATTAAAGGATAATAACCTAGGTTATTAAAACTATAACTAAACTTATAGAGTAATAAGAGGAAGAAGATACTAATAAACTTACTATGTAATAAGTTAGCAATTCTATAGTTAAAGTTAGCAATGCCTTATAGAAGCAACTGTAAGATAGACTGGAATTAATGACTCTTTATGCTAATTTGCTATAACTAGGCTATAATTTATCTAATTATATATAATTCTACTTAGTATAAATTAATTAGAAGCTAAATAAGGGGGAGAGATCTTATAGAGTTGTCTACTTATATATAGTAGTGGGCTACTTATAAGATCTCCCTTACCTATAAGTCTAACTTAAAGACCTAGAAGGTCCATTAATGCTAGCTTTAATTGATTATAGGTTGTAGGGGAACCTAATTATAGAAGAATTTGCTTGTAAGGCTAGTCTAAAGGTGTACCTAATAAATGTTAATGCTAATAGCACCTCCTATTTAAACAATGCTATTAAGCTTAAAGGTAAAGTTTATATAAAGCTCTTCCTTAGAAATGTTTAGACGCTAGTTTGCTTCTATATTATACTTAATATAGTCTTAGTCCCCTTAATCTTAGGTATGCTGTTTATTTATTAAGTATAAGTATTATTTAATTATAGTTAAGGCCTTAGGGAATTAAGGATAAAATGCTATTTTAGAAATATTATAGTTATATCTTAAGTGGCTGGCTTAGTTGTGTGGGATATAGTTAACAAAGCTTCGCTGTCTAAAGTTATAGTTAATTTGTTTATAATACACTAAGAGGATAAAAATAAGAAGATAAAAGCTTTTAATTAAATAGTTAAAGAAAAGATAAAATTTAAATTAGAAAAAGATAAAATTCTAGTGCTAATTATAAAAGAGGAAGGGGATAAAGTTTTAGCGCTTATCTTTAGGTAAGCTTTTAAAAGCTAGAAAGCCTAACTAGATACTACTGCTAAGGAAATCTAACTGTCTTAACAAATATAAACATCTAATCTAAAGGTAAACACTATATATAAGCGTGTTAGCTAAAAGGTATACCCCCTTAATAACATTCCCTCTAATAGATTAGTCCTTAAAGGAGATTTAAAATAGAAAATAAAGAAATAGGATGTAGTTAAGGAACGCCTTAACACTAATAGGAAATATAAGGAATTTATTATAGAACGGTTTTCTAAACACCCTTAGGGGTTTCGTTTAACCTAAGAAAGACTTAATTAGATAGTTGCTATAATAAAGGAATATCTTATACCTTAAGAACTTAATGTTTTTAAGGAAATCCTTAGCAATAGGGAGGCTGCTTTAGGTTAGGACTTGTCACATATTAGTAAGGTTAACCCTCTTATTACACTACCCTAAGTTATTAAAGTTATAGAGCATTTAGCTTAGCAAGCTTAGTCTATTCCTATTCCCCTTACCCTTTAGTTAAAATTAGTTAAATTATTAAAGAAAAAGTTAGATTATGGTTTACTGGAAGAATCTTATAGTTCCTATTAGAACCCTTATTTCCTTATTATAAAGAAAGATAGGGGGATTAGGTTGATCCTATCCGCAATGAAGTACAATAGTGTTACAATTAGGGATACGGGCATCCCACAGGGTGCTAAAGCGTTTAGCAAAGAATTTTTAATATGTAAAATGCTCTCTTTTATTGATTTTCTCTCTAGATATAACTAGGTGGAACTAGCTATAGTAAGTTAGGACCTTACTACGATTGCAACTCTAATTAGGCTCTTAAGGTTATGTTGCCTGCCTTAAGGAGCTATAAATTTAGTTGCATAATTTATTAGGATTATAGGGCGTATTCTCTTTAACTTAATACCCTAAGTATATATGCCCTTTCTTAATAATATTGCAATGAAAGGACCTATTACTATATATAATAATGCTAAAATCCTACCTAGAGTATGAAAATATATTATAAAGCATTTAATTAATTTGGATAATATGCTTTTAAACCTAGAGCTTACTAGTTGCACTGTATCTGCTATTAAGAGCAAATTCTATCAACCTATAGCTATGGTTATTAGCTACGTTTACGGTATATATAGGCATAGGCCTACTAAGGAAAAGATTATTAAGCTTAAGGAATGGGTTGCTTATTAAAATATAAGGGATGTACGCTCTTTCCTTAGTCTCGCTACTTTCTACTGTCTTTAGATACCCTATTTTGCTATAATTACGTTGCCCTTAGTGCATCTCCTGCGTAAAAACACTGCCTAGGAATAGGGTCTAGAACATAAAGAAGCAATAAGGAAAGTTGTTAATGCTATTATAACTGCTCTAACGTTATAATTAATTAATATATCTAATAGTTATAGTAATATTATACTTATAGTTAATGCTAGTAATATTGGTTAGGGTGCTGCGCTGTTGCAGGAGGTTAACAATAAGCAATATTCTATGCGGTTTAAAAGCGGTATATAGAATAACATAGAAGTTAAATATAATGTAACTAAATAAGAATATTAGGCTTTACTCTATGCCCTTTACAGGCTTTAAATTTACCTCTTTAGTGTGCCTTTTATTCTAAAGACTAATTTAATAGTTCTAAAGCATTAACTTTAGGGTGCTATTAATAATGTCCTTAGTGCTATTGTCACCTACTAGCTTAGCTATATTCTCTTATTTAACTTTAAGGTCTGATACGTCCCTAGAAAGCAATATTTAGCTACTAATGGATTGTCTTAGAAAGGTCCTAGGCTATCTAACGACCTTAATAGGGTTGTTAAGGAAGATATTAAGTAATTTATTAATTTGTAGCTTTATATTAATTAACTTAGGGAGGCAGATACTACTTACTACACCCCTAAGTTATAGTAAATTATTTCTTACTTTATAACCTTAGATAAACTATCTAATTACTTAGTAGAGAAGTTTAGGGCATTAAAAAGAAAGGTATTGCGTTTCTTTATTAATAGCGCTAAGCTTTATAAAAGACCTATAGGCCTTTTAAAGGGCTTAGTGCTTATTATTAATAACCTAAATAAGCGGTGGTTTATTGTTAAGAGGATTTACCTTTTAATAGCTTATAAGGGAGTGGAAGTAGTCTACTAAGCAGTATAATAAAGGTACTACTAGAGAGAAATGTGGGACACTGTATAGGAAATGCTGTAATGCTATGAAGTCTGCTAAATGTTTGCGCTGTAGTGCTATTGTAAGCTTATAATACCTATCGCTTTAGGCAACCCTATAAGTAAGATACACATTAACACTTAACACTTACTATTTAATTATAGGTATAAGTACCTTCTAGAAGCTTAATATAACCTTATAGGATAGATTGAAGCTAAACTAGTTTATGCTGCTATAATAAAAGTTATTCACTACTTTCTTAACACCCTAATTAGTAGATTTAGATTAATACTATTTATTATTTATAATAGAGGTTTAGAGATAAGAGGGAAGCTTAGCAATGCCCTAGCGCAACTTAGTATGCAAGGCATATAGACCTCTGGCTATAACCCTAAAGCGAACGGCTTTGTTAAAGTAGGGTATTAGTCCCTAGCTTTTACACTTACTAAATTAGGCGGTTTAGATAGGAAATAGCTAAAGCATTTTAAATAAGCTCTCCTTGCTAATTGCGTTATAATTAGGTCCTCTTATAGTTAATTAGCCTTTTACCTTATTTATAAATAGGAATCTCTGCTGCCCCTTAAAGTGGAATTTCTAACCTAGCGACTTATTAACTAGGATAAGGTAACTATAGTATAGGATTTTTTTAAAGCTAGGATCCGCATTCTTAACTAGAAGGACGTAGATATTACAGCTATACAGAAAAAGGTGCTTTAATTTTAACAATAGCTTACAGCTAGGACTAATAAGAAATAAGCAGCCTCTATCTATAAGGAGTCTAATTAATTAGTTCTAGGGGATCTTATTTTAGTATATAATATGCATTATGCAATAGATATGTTCTTAACTAGGAAATTAATGATAAGATAGAATAGCCTTTTCTAAGTCTATAGTTAGGCACTAATTACAAAAGCGTATAGGCTCTGAACTTTAGATAGGATTATTCTTAATAAAATAGTTAATAGAGATTATATTAAGAAGTTTATTCCTAATAGCAATAGTTAGTGGACTTCCTCTGCTAATAACTAGCTGCATTAACCGGCTAGTTATAGTATAACTTTAACGGACTTAAACGATGAACTTATGGCTCTACTTCCGTTAAATACTAATTATAATATATTTAATTAAATGGTTTCCTATTCTAATAAAACCCCTCTTTTAAGGGGTATCTTAGAAGATAAGGATTCTTTAGATAGGGAGGCAAGTGTGCTACCTTAACAATATCCCTACTACTAGATTAAAGTATAGATACTAGGACTCACTGATAAACAGTAACTTTAGTATTAGGTATATTATCTTTCCCTTAATTATTAACCCATTAAACCTTCTCTATTCTTTCCTTATTGTTTTTCTTCTTTCTTTTCCTTAATATATTTAATTTTACTTTATTATAGTTTTCCGCTTCTTTTAGTAGTAAGGCACTGCTTGCCTTATTACCTAAGGAGGGGGAAGTGCTGCAGTTTTTCCTTATTTTATTTAATCCCTTAGTTTTATTACTTATATTATACCTTATTAACTATTTAACTAGTTATTTTAGGAATTCTTTTACTTAAGGTTTAACCCTTTCTTTCTATATTTATTAGTGTTATAGAAAACAGTTTTGTTTAAGGTTTTTATTGCTTTCCTTTCCTCTTTTCTGTTACTTTTTTATTTAATTAAATAGTCTATCTGCTTAACTCTAACCTAAGCTCCTCCCTACTTTAACTTCCCTCCCTTCCTTTCTAATAACCCTCTATATTTAGCTATGCTTAATAAATAAATTTAGCTTATCTATTCCTTTAATATAGGGTAGGGGGAAGGCATATTAATAAGGATAATAAGTGCTATATCTCTAGTTAAGCTACTGAAATTAAGCAATTTAGCATCTAGATATTCCTCCTCTATATTAACAGAAGCAGCTTCTTTTCTAAAAAAGGGAGTAAAGGGATAAGATTTACTAGCTTCTAAGCAATAGCCCTAAGCGCGTGCCTACTTATAATTCTTAGACTTCTAAATATAATTACTATATATACTATTACAGACCTTTTTAAAGGAAACACATCTATAATAAGGCACGCTTATATGCTCACTAAAGGCCGTAACTATCTTTAAATATGTATTAATATAGGAAGAGTAGGATGCTGTGTTTGTCTGCCTATATATCTATACAAGGAACAATAGCTTTTGTTTAGGGCGCTTAACAATAGCTGTTATAAAGTATCCCTTAGGATATATAAGCTTTATAGGGATAATAACGCTACTATACTATTTTCTAGCATAGGCAGGCCTCTAGAGCTTAGGATAAGCGCATAGGATATCTCTAAAAAGGTCTTCCTAAGGGTTTATAGCTCTAAAGAAATCTATAAAGTGCTTTAGCTATTTTTTAAGCTTTTTCTTTTAAAGGCTTATTAGTAAATATATAGGAACTCTACCTTTGCTAATGTTAATGCTGCTAAGTATAGAGATCTAGAAAAGATAATGGAACTTTTAGTCTATTAGTCCCATTCTATACTATCTAATTAAATAGTTTATATACTATATAGGTTCTAATAGTTACATAGAAGATCTTGCCTCTATTATGCTAAGTAAGATTATTAAAGGAAGATAGGGACTGCTCTTTAAGCTTCTAAGTAATAATATTAATAACGTTAGGAAGCTAAAAGTAAGGGTAATTAAGACGATCTATGATCAACAGTTTGTAAAGACTGCTAAGAAGAAGTTAAAAGGAAAAAGAAGCAAAAAGGAAGAGATATAATGAAAAGAAGCTGCACTTAAGGAAAGGAAGGGTCTTACGTATAAGGCCAGTACTGTAAATCACTACTCGCAGACTAACAGCTAGTAACCAATTAAATGGTCTGCCTAGCAGCTAGCCTGCTTAAAGAATGTTAACAAACCGCGTTATTATAATAAACACACAGCCCTGCTTTGCTTTCTTATTCTCTCTCTTTTCTTTTTATCTATTTCTTTATAACCTAACCTCTTAAGCTTTCTCTTATATAAGCTATTAACACACTCCCTCTTTTCTGCTATTATTATTGCCATTACCTGTCTTATCTTATTGCTTGATATCTCGTTGCATTCCCTTATTTTTAGGCTTATAGCTTTCGCTTTTTTGCAAAAAAGGGATCATAAATTTCATTTCCTTGCTTCTTCTGCATTTTAACTATTTAATTGGATTATAAAATAGATAACTATATTCCCTAGCAGCATAGAATCCCTTAAAATGTCTGTTATATTACGCCTAGTAAGGTGGATTATTTCTTGCTATAAAGCTTACCTACCCTTACTACTCTAGCTAAATCCTATGGAAGGTCTAGTGCTTTTTACACTACTATAGAGGCCTTACTCATTAATACGCTACTTAATTAGATGTTCTTAGCCTAGCCTACTGTTTTCTAGCTAAGATTCCACTAGGTAGCCTTTGCTATGCACTTCAACCCTTATTAATTTAATCTAGATAACTTTATAGAAGTTAGGCTGATTAATAATGGTTAGACTAAATCAACTTAGACTAGTTATCTAAATAATATTTATAGCCTTCTCTATACCCTCTTTACTAGCTATAGGTATAACTAGCTTAACTAGTTTACCCTTATTACTATAGGAAGGATTATTACACAAGGCCTTAAAAAACATATTGTTATCCTCTCTCTTAAATTTTGTATTAACAATAAAAACATTACAATCAAAACATATAAGGATAAGACTCCTAGAACGTACTATAGGCTTCTAAGTAATAACTTTGTTAATATACGGTATAGCAGCTAATTAAATATATACCCACTTTATTAAGCTTAGTATAGTAAGCGTTTAGTTAGAGAATTTATCTATTTTATAAATTATTAGACTGCTTTTGTTTTTAATTGCTATAAGGGATGCCTCTACTTTTATAACACTCTTCCTACTAGTTATAAGGCTAGATTTAAAAAAGTTATAAAGGGATTTAAATAGGTTCTATAGTAATTAAACTACCTATATTAATTTAGGGCTATTGCGGTGCTAGGGCCTTCTTAAAGTGGCTTATATAAATGCAGTTATGCTTATCTTATATTTCTTATTTATACTCTTTAAGGCCTTTCTAGCGTTTACTTTATAGAGATTTTAAAAAAACAGTAAGAAATAAAGATTCTAGTTAAAAACATTCTAGGGGTATACTTTCTTAAACAATAGGCTAACTGCTTTAAACTCCCCTTACGCTAGTGGGTATTTATAGATAATATTCTTAATAACCCTCCTATATATAGCCTTAGAATAAAAAGAACTCTTTATATTCTTACTAATATAGTAGCAAATAAGTTAGGATATGCTATGCTATTTAATTATAATGAAGGGCGTTAATATGCTTAGTTTAATGTTAGCTATCTTTATTAGATGCCTAAGGGAAAATTCCTTCTCCCTTAGGTTCTTAGCTAAACCACTAGTAGAGGCTAGTCTCTATTCTTAGCACTTTCTGCTTAGAACTATAAGTTAAGTAACATTAAACGTATTATAATATATAATTCTATATAAGCATAATTCTATAATATAAGGTTATAGGATTCTTACTAATTTATAACTCCCTTGCTTTACTTTAAACCCTAAATTGTTAATAGGATTATTCTTAGCTAATTAATTTATAGAAGGTAGGAGCTTAAAATAGTTGTAACCCTTTAAAGGATAAGTTAGCCTCCTCCTTTGCTACTTATTCTATCTCTACTATCTAATTAGAATATACTCTCTCCCCTTAGTTAGTTATTATTGCTACCTTAAGCACTATAACATTCCCTCTTACTGTAGTTATCTCCTGCTTTTAAATAAGGTAATAAGTTAATAGCGCTTATGCTTTTAGGAAAGCCTGCCTAATCCCCTTAAAAAGCCTATAGGCAATGTAAGCGTAGTATATTATCTTTTAGTGCTCTTATAGAAATCTCTATAATTTCCACTCCCTTGTTTAGCAGGCTTTATAAATAAGACAAAACCCTTTAGTAGTAGCATTAGGAGGAATTTATAAAAAGGGCCTAATAAGAACTAGATAATAATATTGCTTAGTATGTTTAAAAAGAGGCTAGAGTTAAGGCTATATTGCTTTAAAAGCTATATAATGCTAATTATAGTAAATAGCTGCAATCTAATTAATTTAATGGATTAGAAGCTAAGGAATAGAATCTAAATTATTACGCACTTATAGCAGTAGCAAAAGATATTAGTCTTAAACCCACTGCCTATGCTATTATAATAGGTCTACTGCTATAACTATATAATAAGAAAATTGCTTAGTATAATATTTTAGCTTTTTCTCCTTCTTTTAGTATATACTTATTAATTATCCCCTTAGAACTAATCTGCTATAAGGCTTAGGAGGAAATTATAACTAGGGTATAGGATATAGTTAAGAGGGATAAATAAGGTATAGATTCCTGTGTAGAAAGGGCTTAGCAACGTTGTAATATAATTAATAGTTAACTAGTTACGCTAAAGAAAGCGCGTAGGACTTGTAAAGTATAAGGAAGTCTAATAATACCTAAATTGTTAAAGAAGACTAGAGGTATAAGTTTAAACTAAGGGATACTATAAAACTATTTAATTATAAAATTCTTATTTTATTTAAGTTCTGTTACTATTAGTTTTATTAGCTTATAGTGGTTTTTACGTTACTATAAGCCTAGGGAGGTGTTGTGTTGCGGGAGAAGGGATTTGGTCTGCAGTTATTTAGAAGAAGGTATTATAGTAGCTAAAGGAGTGAGACTTTAGCATAGTGTAGTTGAACTATTTGATTAAATAATATAAATAGGTCCTAAGCCCTTAGATAGTTAGAAATCTATCTATTTCCTATTTTTCTTTTCTAGGGTATAGGTATAGAAGCACCTATTGCTACAATACTATTAATTATTATAATCCCAGTTGCTGCTATGGTATAATTATCTATATTTTATTCTAAGGATATTATTATTTTAGTTTTTAATGACTTAAACCATCTAATTAGATAAAGAGCTATCTGATTATCCCTCTTCTGCACAGTCTTAATGACCTAGAGCCGAATCTATGCACACAAGAAATCCGGAATACGACGGGGATAGCTTCGGTTGTGTGCATGCCCTTCACTTTTAGGTGTGTGGTGTGTGTTCTTTTTCCCCCCGTCACAATAGGTAATATCTACGCCTTAGACTATTATATATAGCTCTAAGGCAAGAGCACTCTTTATAACTCTTTTACTTTTTATAGAGCTATATATTATAATATTACCTTTTAGTATAAAATCTAATCTAATCCCTGCTTCTTTAGTACTAAGGATAATTATATATTTTAATTATAAGCTAAGGTCTTTATTATTTATAAAGGAACTATCTATAAAGATATATAAAGCTATAGTAATAAGATTAAGTAGAATATACCTTAATCTATAGTTATAATGCTATATTTACTACTAAATCCTTCTATTTAGATAATTTACATTAGATTTATTAGGATTTTAGACTTATATAGTAATAGAAAGGTTAAATATAGCCTTTAGTTAATAAACTAATAATATATACGCTCCTTATACTCTTTATTTAATATATTATTACTTTATAGTTAGCTTATTAGGTTTAATAACCTTAAGCTTCTTACTTTACCCTTTTTAGTAAAGTTTAATATAATTTTTACTAAATTTATATAAAATATACCTATTAAAGATAAGGGGTTTAGTTAGCGTTAAGATTTGTTTAGGTTTTACTATAAATCCTGCCTTCTTTAATTCTAATTCCTCTATCTTTAAAAACTTTATATTACTAAGACTAAGGGTATTATTTACTTATATACTAATTATACTAAAGCATTTAATTATATTAAATACTATTTAGAAATATAGGTTATATATAGAAGTAATTATTATTAGCTTCTTATAGTAATAGCAGAAATAGGTTGCCTATTAATATATACTAGCTTTAGTAATACTATAAAGGGGCTTTATAACTTCTATTATAGTATCCTTTAGGTATAAATATATAATTTATATTAGTAATTTAGTGATAATTAAGCGATTTAGCGTTGTTTTTAATTAAATATATACTTATATAATATTCTATAACTATAAAAAGATGCAATCTTTTGCTAGAAAAGGTGCTAATATAATAATAAGCCTTTAGCTTACTTATTAAATTATTAGGGATGTGATGGATTTAAGCTGGAGGCTCGGATCCTTAGCGTAGTAGGAGAGGAGCATATGCGGCGACCCACCGTACCTATAGGGCAAACCCTATAAACACACATTATATATAGAATAGGCATATAGTAAAGGGAGATAGCAGTCTTCCCTTTCTCCTTATAGATAATAATAACTTTATTAACACTAAATTATAGTTACTATTTAGGCTAGTCTATAATAATTATTATCTATTATAATATTACTTATAATATTTATTTTTATATAAATAACATAATAGATCCTTAGTATTATAAATAGGTAGCCTAATTAGGTAATGTATAGAACTTATACTACCTTTATAAAACTATTACTTTAATAGTAGCTTAGCTTAAGGAACTATATTACTATATAGCCTTAGTAAACTAGGTATCCTATATAGATACTTTAATATATACTAACTAGGAATAACCTAAGTATAAGCTACTTTTAATAAAGAACCCCTATAATAGAAATAAGGCTTTATTTTAAGCTTAGTAAAGCCTTATAGTATATAAGCTAAAGGCTAACTTAGACTTTATTAATACTAACTATAATAAATAGTTCCTTATTTATTAAAACCTATTACCTAAGATTTAGGTATAAATAGCCCTATTCTTTAAGCTTAGTAGTAATTACTAGTATATACTAAGCTATTTTCTTAAGTACCTTAATATTATATTTATAAACCCTTACTAAAAGGAATATATAATTATAGAGTTAAACTAACTTAAATAATGCTTAAATAAATAGTTTATAGATTTCTTTATTTATTTTAAATAAAAGTTATACCTTATAGGGGGAAGCATATAGGTAGATATTGTTGGAATTGCTCTCAACGGCAAAACCTCGGTGCAGGCAAAACGCCGGGTGCAGCGTGTGTGGGCGACCGGGTGGGTCCGCCATAACGATGCACGCGGTCTGATTGGCTGCACTGCTGACTGCATGCATGGCCATAACACTACCTTTTTTCCTCACTTTATAAGCTTAGCTCTTAGCTTAGAATATAGATAATTAAGAACTATACTTTTTACATTGTTTTTATTATATATACATTTTAGTATTTGTTTTCCCTTTATAAGTTATTCCTAACACTAATTAGTAGTTAGCAATAACTATAGATTTGCTAGGATTAACTATAAAGAAGAGATAGCTTTTAAGGTATTTGAAACCCCTATTACTATGCTAAGGAAGAAAACTCTATTATAACTAGTAGAGTTAGACTTTAATAGAGAAAGCCCTTACTATTAAGTAGACACTAGTATTTATCCTATTTATTATAGAAAACTATATTTTAAAGGTAGAAAACTCCCTTAGGAACAAATAAAAGGGTTACCTTTAAAGATTTAGCTACTAAAGCCACTAAAGAAACAACTATAGCTTTACTAACTCCTAATAAAGCTATCTAATAAGAAATGTAGGAAAGGACTTATAATAATAATAGAACACTATTAGTTACTAGCTTAATCTATCTATTAAAAGACTCTCTTCTAAAGTAACTCTACTTATTTAATAGTGCTATCTCACTAAAATAGGAAGAAGCCTACAAAAACCCTAACCTTAGTAGTATAATAACGCTAGTCCTTAATAACTAAATTATATACATTATTAACTACTATAAGTTACAGGAATAAACTAGAAAAGAGCTTATTAATAACTTTTAAAAAGACTTTTAAAACTAAAATATTTTATACTTTTAAAAAATAAGCATATATCTTTAAAGCAGTTTCTAGGACTTTCTATAAGAAAATAGGGTTTTATTTATTAAGAGAATTCAACCTTTAATTCCCCTTTCTCTCTTTAAGTTGCTTAAATATATAGATTAATAACTTAAGAATATATTCCCCTCCGCTAAGGCTAAGACTTCCCCTTATTATCTAAAGCTTCTAATACCCTAGCCTTACCTATAACTAAGCTAACTATACTAGTTTATATAGAATCCTTCTTTAAATATAAGTTATTATCCTCCTTTAATACCTTTAAACCTAAATAATAACTTATTTAGACCCCTTTAACAACCTTCTTATCCCCTATATTAGCCTAACTCTAATTTCCCTATTTATATATCTATTAACTAATTTAGCTAATAAAGGGATTTCTCTAAAAAAAACCCTAAGACTTTCTACAGAAATCTACCTAACTAGGTCTATTAAAATCCACTGTATAATAATAACTTTAGTGGAATTCTAGATAACTAAATGTAATAAATTCTAGGAGAATTAATAAAGGTATACATAAAAGAGAACAAATACACTAAAAAAATATATAACTTCCTTACCCTAAAGGTAAATATCTTCTAGAATAGGTATATCTATAATAATATCCCTTTAAAAATCTAAAACTATACTTTTCTAATTATATTAGTAGAAAATACTCTTATATACTATTTAAATAAGTTAGCTCATAAAAGACTCTCTTTTAATAAGCTTACTACTTATATAAAGAATAACTTTAAAACTAAGAGCAACTAACACTTCTATAGAATTAAGTAGAATACTATAACCCTCTAAAAGGTTATTAATAATAACCCTAATAAGACTAAGCTATAATACTTAGACATTCTTATTAAAAACCTTAAGAAAATCTATTATAGCCTCTTTAACTCTTCTATAGTTAATATATAGCTTTATTAGTAACTCCTTACTTCTATTAGTAGCATTCCTAAGTGCTATAATGCCCTCTATAGTTACTTACTAACCTATAAAGGGGTTATAGGTAACCTTAGAAAATGCTTTTATGTTAAAGAGGCTATTACCTCTATACAATAGATAATAGAAGGCAATACCTCTTCTGTAAGCAATAAAATGCTATTTATAGATAGAAGATATAGAAGAGCTACAGCAACTCCCTAATCTAGAGCCCTAAATTATAGAAAACCTTTACATTCTTCCCCCTTTCTATAGAAATGCTTTATTTATAGTAAATAAAAGTGCTAGTCTATAAACTACCCTTAATATAAGCAGTAAAAGGCAAAAGAGAAGTAATAGAAAAGTAGTAAGTATAAAAACCCTCTAACTAATAAGAAATTCATTGCCTTTTTATAAGCCCTTAAAGGTCCTTCTAAGGAAGACAATAATAATAAAAGCTCTATAGATAATAATAATAATACTAGGGACTATGCCTAGGAATCTATAAATGCGTTTTTTATATCTAGAACACATAAGTAAAGGGCTAATCCTCCCTAAATCATATATACTGTTGGGTCCCGCACGCACGTATGCACACCAGGTCACGTGGTGCGGCTGCCCACTTCTAAGGTCGCCCGCCCGTGAGCCTTAGCTAGCTTCCTTTTTTACTATCATTACACACTTTAGATAGGACTATCCATAGCTACAATAGCTTCTATCTTTACTATTGCTTTCTTCTCTTTACATTATGTCCCTTACATAAGCTGCAATATAGTAGTAATTGCTGCTTTCTACTAACGCGAATTTTTTCTATTTAGATTATTAGTTAGGCTGCGCTACTAAGGGACCTGGTTAAGATTTTCGCTCCTATAACCCCTCTATTTTAAATTTTAAAAGAAATACTTAGTTAAGCTTCCTACTCCTATTACTACTATTATTAACATTCTAATAGTTACTTTATTTAATAATACTAGTAAAGCTTCCTACTCCCTATCTATCTTTAGTTACTAACCCTAAAAATACTATTAATTAAGTTTCCTTAGTAAAATAAAAGAAAATAATATTAGCTAAAAGACCTTTAGTTCCTTTAAATTCTAAGAAAGGCATTTTTCTTTATATTAATAATCCTTAATAATAAAAAAGAAGCTTACATATCTTAGAAGGAAAGTTTCTATATACCCTATGCTTAATCTAATCTAAGTATAGATATTTTAAAAAATTTATTCCACTCTTTTTTTTATCTACTTATAAAACGCATTATTAATCCCCTGCCCTTATAGTATACCTAACCCTAGGGTATAAAAATATACTAAATTTAAACACCCCTAGGATTCTAAGGGCTGTTTTATTTCCCTTAAATATATTGCTAAAGAAACGCTTAAGTTAATAATAAATACTATAGTTACCTCTTTTACTTTTAATAGCGCTCCTTCCTAAATAGTAGACTTAAGCCTTGCAGAACTAGTAAGTAAACTTAGTCTTACTAACTAAGAGTTAACTATAGTTCCTTCCTATTTTTATTTAAGTAAACTTAGTTTAGATAATTAAAAGCCTATTACTATAGACCTATTAAGCGAAATTAGTTCTAATAACTAAGCATTAACTACTATTCCTTCCTACTTATATCTACCTTTTTATAGACTTTCTTTACTTTAGTACTCTAGTCCCCTTTCTATAGAAATTACTTTAATAATAAAATATATTTACTTTAAAACTTAATATAGTCCTTACCCCTTACCCCTCTCTTATCTCTCCCTAAGGCTTAGGTTAAAGAAAGAACTTATAATTAATTAGTTACCTCTCTCTCTTTTTTTATTAAAATTTAGATTAAAAAAGAAGCTAGTAATTAATTAGCTTTATAAGTATTTATTTATAAAGTCCTAAAACTTAAAAGCCTAAAGCTTATTAATACCTATAACTTTTTTAGTTTCTAAATCCTTTCCTTTATTACTTATAGCCCCTAACTATCCTACTCTAGAATTAGTTATTCCCCTACTAAACTTATAGTTATTAGACTTACTTCTTTCTCTTCTTTTAATAAGTTTATTTTAAACTTATTAAAAGCCTAAACTACTTATTTCTTCTTTCTCCCTAATTCCTTTACCTTTTATTTTTTAAAATATTTCTCTAATACCTACTATTAGAAATAATGGAGGTGGGTGCTATAGAGCACAGCTTACTAAGGTAGTGGGCTTAGTGAGCGTGCACGTACAGATCCACTGCTCT